>DVZK01000211.1:0-13417 GCA_018236665.1 Calephelis perditalis | reverse complement strand
ACAAACTACATCAAAATCCGTTGCGTAGTTTTAAAGATTTAAGCACACAAAGGGACATAGGGTCAGAGGAAACGACTTTGTCTTATACTATGCAGTGATTATTTAGTAAATAGCCTACCGGTTTCGCGTATACAGCATCATCAGGGCTAAAACTTAAACTCAGTTTAAGTAAAACAATACAAGTGTTTCTTTTTTTTAAATATTAATAACTGGTCACAACTCGATAGTAACATCATAGTAACTACAAACTTTTATTTAACTTGCAAAAAAAAGTGTAAAGTGTAGGTATTGTATTAGGTAGGACCATGTATATTAATTGTCTGGTGGAAAAAGGTGACTTTGATGCAAGTCCCGGTTATCGATTGCTTCAAATTATGTATGCATCTGAAATTTTTTAAGATAATGCAATATTGTGTAGCTGATTCGATGATAAAACCGAATGTAGCCATAGAAACCCCTCAACTCCCGACATCATCCTGTCGCGTTTGAGGTTATTTAAACGTAGGTTAAATAACCCCAAATTTAAACTTACGTTACAATTACAATTTAAACTTACGTTTAAATTTGGGGTTACGTTTAATTTTGGGGTTACGTTTTGAATACCTAGTTTTTGTGAAGTCTGGTACTTGGAATTGGCCTAACTAATAAAAAAATCACCATAATTATCATAAATTGCATTTAACGTATTATATTTTTTTCTGAATTGAATTTGATGCATTAGAATATTAAAATCATTTAAAAAATTAAAAAAGTATATATTTGTAAAATGAATACAAAAATAATCAAATATTAAATCAATTGATTAATCTAAAATCACATAGTTTTACTGCATTAAATTACAATAATATTACGGAAAAATGATTGAAAGTTTTACATTTTTTACTTTAAATGGCTCTCCGTGACAAACCAAAACGCTTTTTTAATTCATGTCAGTTTTGTTTAGACAATTTACAACATCAATTTTAAACTTGTTTTCATTAATTCTTGTTTTCATTTATTTCTTGTTATCAGTGTATATGTATCAAAGACAATACATATACACTGATAAAAGGTAGTTAACCTTACTTTAATGATTAATCATCTAATACTGCAGACTGCTACTTATAACATACGCGTAGATACTTACATTTCAAGAGTTTTTATATATTATAAACAAAAACGTTTATTACTATAACTCAAAATACAAGAGAATTCGTATCTTTGATCTATGTCTTTCATTTGGTTTTCAAGTCTTTTTTTTATTTATAATCTGTCATCGCCCCGAAATTAACATTCTGTTTTGCACCAATTTGAATTTTATTTGAATATTTTAATTTAGAACTCGTTCTACAAATTTAGACTATAGCATAAACTTGCGAGAACATTTAAAGTGTGGTATTTTTAATGTGCGAGACGGCAACTTATTGCACATTTTTTTGTGATCCTCAACTGACGGAATTTCAAGAAAGAGTCAAAGGTGGCTCATGGTAGTAGGCTCAGCTAGAAGTGCCTATTCTACCTTGTAACGATACACCTACTCGTCATTGTTGTGTTTTGGTCTGGAGGGGAAGGTAGCTGGTAATATTAGTCGCACAAGATGCTTAGCACCTCAGCCATAGCTTGGGCAAAATACCAGCCCATTACCACTATTGGTAAACCAACAGGACATTTTACCATCAGGAACCCATCTGATGAATTGCTTACTCATCTTCACGCCAACTAATCTAAGTAGGTACTAGGTAGGCTATCTAATAATAAATACCACATATTATATAGGTAAGTACTAAGTACCTACCTATTGCGCTAACTAAAATGATTGCGTCTTCTTTCATTATTCACATTGTCAAGAATGGTAAAACTACATGTATCCCCATTTCGCGTGGTCATCGCATTCATGCTTAAATGGATGGACCAATTTCGCTAATTCTTTTTATGACGTCATGGCTATTGTCAGGAGAAGGATCTTATGAAGAAAAAAACCGGGAAAATTGCAGGGAACGTAAGAAAAACCCCACTTCTATTTTGTCCATACAAACTGTTAGTAGCGGTTAATTTGTCAAACGATACGAAGTTCGCCGGGTCAGCTAGTAGTAAATCTTTAAAGCAAGAGTGAACGGGCATCTTGTCAGTAACCACCTTTGACCTGAACATTACTTTCCATGAAAATGGATACGAATTCTAAGTATACTATACTAGAAAAGGCCTCTTAACTTTTTCCTCGAAGACGTTCAAATTGCTATGAAGCCTTCTGAGGCAGAGTATTTTGAGAGAGGATTGGAAATGTTTGCGGTGTGTCCCGGAGTTAGTGCAGGGCAGGGTGAGAGCGCGTCTAGGGGTCGTCTGCGGCCCGGCCACGACCTACATACGACCTCCTCACTCCTCCCACTGACACCCTGTAACCTCACGCACTGCGACGCCTCCCCATTACGTAAGATAACTTTCATAGAAAAAAAAACCAATAACACCTTGGATCTGCTATTATGGTCTATTACGAAATGTAGGTAACAGTTAAAAAATAAAGGACTAGTTTATGATTTCAATTTGAAATTATCACAATGATCCTTTTTTAGATATTAAAACGAAGACCTAACTATTTAAGTTTATTTTTTTATCGAAAAACAAAACGATGAAAGGTTTTAAGTTGACAAGTATATTTTTAATGCGTGCAAAAAACTGTTTACATGGTGTGTTTATAAATACTAATAATATAACTAAACTAAAACTACAATAATTTTCGTCTGTGAAATGAAACTGTAAATATCCCGAATAAGTAAATTAAGTAAGTACCTTCTCGCTCATGTCCCTGAAGGAGTAGGCAGAGTTACAACCTTGGTATCCACGAGTAGCCGAAGATATTTTAGTCTCACTTTTTTTTACTCGTTACCCAGTACTGGCCAACGTTGTTTTTCATTAGAAAATTTAAAAAAAAAAACATATTTTGATTTGCCGGTCCGGGAATCGAACCCGTGACCTCATATAATCAACACCAGGCCACCAGACCTTAGAACGATATAAATCTCTAAAAATTTGTGGAACAGAAACAATGTTGATGTCGGTTGATTCAGAAATGTTGAATGGGTGCTTTCTTTATTCCCACTGAGCAGCTCGTAAGATTGTCAGTTGGTTTGTAACTTACACATATGTAACGACTCACCCAGAGTGGTACAGTAAGCAACGTAAAAGTCTAACCCCTTTACATACAATACTACAATGTACTGTCGCATGACCTACTCATGCCGCCATAGCGAAATAGCAAGCACTGAGCTTGCTATTTCGGGTTTCTTTTTGGTGAGTAGAGGAACCGGTTAACTGAAATTATTTAAGCAAGAAGCTTAAAATAATACTCGCTGGGCGCATATTTCTTACTATTAAGACGCTGTCTCGGAAGGTATATGAATCTTTTGATCCCTTAAAAGACACTATTTTCCAGGAATAGTGATAAATAAAGCATCTACCATTTTATATTGTTACATGATGAAAAAAATATTAAAATTCTATTTTCTCAATTCCAGGTGTTCGAGACGGTGGTATGCAAGACGGAGCCACCAGAATCCCCTCCAAAGAAAATAAGGGGCGAAGAATATAGTTACACGGTATATTTAGACCCATATGCGCACCTTCGGTACAGAACGCCGCCGACATTCAGGCCGTGGGGGAAGGGGGAACCTGAATTACAACACCCCGAGAGGGTGGTGCGTTTGGCGGACTGCCCGAGATACGAGCAAGACTACCAGCCCAATGTCGCTTTGAAACCTCTCACACCACCCGTCGATGACGTCACGTCATCCACCTCCCCTCCTCCCTCAGACCCCGAACTCACCGCCCGGCTTCTGGACGCGGAAGCTAGGTTATCCGAACGTGAGCGACAGCTTGATGAACGAGAAGCAGAATTAGCTCGTCGGGAAGCAAGGCTCGAGGAACGGGAACGAGAAATCGAAAGGCGAGAACGTGCCGTCGAGAATGAGATCGAAGAAAAACCTGATCCTCATTCTTCACCGACGCAAGAGGAGAAGCCGTGTTGACAAACGCCAGTGATAATGAGGCTTCGTTATTAGTGATGTGATGAACGCTGAGACAATGCGTCTTCATAGTGAATATGGACATTACTTGAGCGTCTTCAAAGTGAACATCGTCTAGCTTAGTATGTTTCCATCTTAAAAGGCTGCTTCCCTTCAGATGGGTTAAGGTTCAGGCACTAAGCTTTCAAAATAGTACAAAACTGTTTGAACTAATTCGTTGAGTGCGTGACGAGGCCTTGAAGGTCTACCTATGTTATCTACGCCTAGTTTTGACTTTCAAATAATTGTAGATGGTAAAATATGTTGAAATTTACTAACATATTAGCTAGCTAGAATACTTATTTAATTTGTAAAATTCAATAAATTTGCACGCAGTGAAAATTTTTTAAGCAAAGCGTTTGAAAAACGCATGGCAACGTTTTAAACTGTATAATTATAACAAATACCTGCGTGCAACAAGAAAATGATATTAGTAAATCGTAATTAAATTACGGTACAAAAATCGTTAGCTAATATGCTAGTGGCGCCACACGCGGCCACAATATGCCAACATATGTTTTTGACATTAGGGACATGTTTTATACCGTTCTAAAACAGAATACATTGTACATATTCGTGATAAAGTACACTTATTTAATACGTTTCTTATAATTTAAAATTTCTCATTTATCAATCAACATGTGCCATTCTAAAGGTACTACCGTTACCTTTTTCGTATAACCTCATCTATGCTTTTCAATAATAACAGAATACTCACCTAATATAATAGTAAAATAGTTTTACGGGTTACAACAATAAGCATAATTTATACAGGGTTATTTTTAATATTTAATCTTTTTAATCCATAGATTTACTCTCGCTATCTCTGTCTGATTGTTACCATTAAAATACAATTAGTGATTTGTAAATTGATAAATAATTTTAATAAGCATTGAACAGGCTTAACTCTAAATAACTCTGTATAAAACCTCACAAATACACAACTTACTATTCTTATTGTTCAATTATGAAGTCACTTCCATTTAAGGATTTCGACATTAAATTAAATCTCCTCGTTATTTTCTCTTACGTAGACAGTTGCACAATATTTTATTTAAGTAAACAATAGACAACAGCATTGATATTAAAAGTTAATTTTATCACAATTTATAAAAGTCGGCCTAAATTGAATGTCTTTGGGGCTTATAGCAATACAGAAAAGTACCTATTCTACAAAGCTAACAAAATAAGGGCTATTATATCCCGTGTTCTACCTCATTGTATATAAAATGTATTTGGCTAAATTAAGAAAAATGTTATAAGAATTCCTTTAGATTTTTTATTTTGGGTCTCTTCTTTGGAGCAATAATTTTAATATGTGAAAACAGTGTTATTTACCACTGCCTGTATAATCTAGATACGGATTTTTCTGTCATAGATATACAAACTTAATTTTTAATATTCTAAGATTAATTGGTTGTATAAAACGTTTGGCGTATTGAATTTTAATAATGTCGATCATCATCACAAAGTGAACCATAATTAGCTACATTATTTGATATAATGGCGTCAATTTTTAGCATTTTTTTATCGAAAATCTTCTTTTAGCTTTTGCCAGTAAGTGTGCATTTTTTGCGACTGAATTTTCTTATACGTAACTGTTTCGTTATGCATCTTCAAATATAAAAACATCCACAAATTGCCATTTGAGGCTGTTTTTAAATTTGCGTCTATAGTATGTCGTTTATTTTAAACAAATGTATGAAATTTACGAAACAATTGCGATATTCTAATCATAGATTATTTAAATTTGTTTTATCTGAGACTGTTGTTATTAAATCAATTTTGACAAATTATCTAAGTATCTTAAACCTAAATTTGTAAAAACTTATATTTTACTCCCAATAAATGTCACGAAATATTTAAAGAAAAAATAAAAAGGAGCGTAGATATAATTCTACATACGGATCAGATGGATGGATATAATAGTATATTAACATACTGGTTTCTTATTTTATTGAACTAGTTTTATATAATCTATGTTTATAATAAAACAGTTGATGTCGCTTGTTTATCAACACTTTCTTGGGTTCCGAGTGATTTTTTATAGGTACATTTAAAATATTTGAGTCGGAATATATTATTACGTTGTAAAAATTAGTGTTTTAAAATAATTTGTGACTTATCGAATAAAATATTCGATTTTTTCATTCTCTGAAGTTAATTCGGATCTTGTGAAATTAAATTTCACGCATGTTTTTAATATTTGGCAAAGCTCAAACGTGATTTGAAACTATTACAATATGTTAACATTTCAGAGAGTGCTATGTTAAGTTGTAGTTGTTATAAGATATTTCAGCGGTGTTGTCTCACTGTCCCCTTAAGTTTGTCCACCAGAAATCGATTTTAGGGTACACTAAAACGATCGAAAAACAAGATATATAAAAATGATGAATGATAAAATGAATGCTTATTTCCCTTGGTCATCACGTCACGTGTGAACGGATGCACCCATTTTGTACATTCTATTTTGGTGGTGTTAATTATTTACTGTAAGGAGAAGGTTTCTATGAAAATAATCAATATTCGTAGCTAGTATAAACAACGACTGTCTTCTCAGCTAGTACGGAATTATTCTCCTAGTATTATCTTATTTTTATACTAAACTTGACACCAAAGTAACGATTAAATTTATTAATAAATTCCTCTCATTCGAATATTAAACACATTTTTGGACATTCATATATTTTGGATATGGATCCTTAACAATTTGCTTAAAGATGATATTTAATTTTAAATTAAGTACTAAATTTTCTTTCAATTAAACAATAAATATAGGAAGAACGGAGAAGCTGATTTTTTTTCACTTGTTATGATGGAAGAGGCAGCATGTCTTTAGGTCTTAGCCAGTCTCGTAATAATAAATTTCATTACAAAATGTTCTGATTTCGTTAAAAAACACCTAAACTACCCACTGTCTAAAACAGCCTGAAAGACAAACTTAGGGGGGACACCGCTTCAGCTATAGATAGGGTAAATCTCTAGTCAGAGACTTTTGAGAAAAATACCATTTACTTTTTAATATATTCAAATAGACATGCAAGTGTATTAACTTATTTCAAACCATAGAAATAAATTGTATGTCAGTACGTGTTATTAGTATGCATTATGAAACTTTTCTGTCATACCGTTGTTATGTATTTGGTGCTATAATATTTTTGGCTTGGCTAACTTAGTATTTAATTGTAAATATAATAATTTTAGTATTTATTGGCAACTATTTCAGTCCTAAATGTGTTTCTTATTAAAAATTATTATGGTTTGTTTTAAATCCTTTGGCTAAGCCACTATTACATGAAACAGAGTCTGAAATGTGGAAATGAAAACTATTATATTTGTTTGTAAGAAGTGTTTTGTGAATTCAATAGAAAATATTGTTTTTTAGGTTATAAAACATATTAGCGATGGAAAAGTTTCAGTATCTCTCACTGTCTTCTAGATGACATTAATGGTGCTAATTTTGTTCTGGGGTGAAATTGTTTGATTATAACCCGGTTTTTACTGTACTGTAAACTAAAAATATTTCTAACTATAGGCTACTAAAGTTTTTTTTTAAACTCACGCTTTGCCAGTCACGTCAAAATTTCAACTAACGGTCAGACGTGCTTTGACTAAATGATTGGGAATACTTACCAATGTAATCGGAATGACCCTGTTGTAATTGAAAGATGGCACCCCCAATGTAGATCTTTGATCTTGTAGTAACGTTTCTTTTACATTTTTCTTCCTTTAAATATAAAAATGTATAATTATGACAGTGAGAGTTTAGAATGTAAATATTACCTATTTTAAAATATGGTATAGAGTGACTGCAAGACTGTTTTTACATTAAACACTATTAATCGTGCAAAAAATCCTTATACCTAATCTGAATCCGCTTAAATTAAAAAAAAAGTATCCTCTTTATATCAGAATCGCTTGCTATTTATTTGTCTCATTGACTACGTAATAAACGAGTGAATTTACCGACGAATTGTAACGCGGTCTCGCTGAGACGGGTCCTGTTATTTAAAGAAGAAATTTAATTATAATTATAACATCTGACGCAATAAGGATCAAATGTAAAAAATATTACTTCTTAGTTAATAAAACGAAAATTATTCTAACAAGACTGCAATACGCAGGCTTTTCTATCTATTTGTCTGTCGGGTTTTAGTCCAAAACTTAAACGATTGTCTGAAAAAACTTGTTATACAGATAGAATTTTTTTTAACATGATTTCAAGTTAATCATATTTTAAACAAACAACGCCCACTTGTGGCCATTTCACTCACTTTAATTGTTGTGCAAGTTTTTTTTTATTATGTTGTCCTTTTCATGGAACAGGCCGTACTGCCTAGATAAAGTGGTGCCCTCCATACTTAATCTCATTTTGTGATATGGCAACGAAAAAATACACAATACATTTATTTCTTCATGAGTACTTCACTTCCGCTCTGTAACAGCTGAACAAAATTGTACGAAATGCCACCAAATTAGACTAATTCTACGTAGTATACACATAATTCTTTAGCTACAAAAAAATATCATCATTTCTTTCGATGGCGCCAAACTCTGCTTATTAGTTACCATGTGGCAAACTTAGAACTTGTACTGATATTGACTCCATGTCACAGGCGAGGCAACTTAAAGTAAACTATAACTATAAGTCCAATTCAATTTTATTTCAATTAAACTTACACAACACACTATCCGCGTGCTTACATAACAAGAACTAGTACAAAACCTTTTGAAAAAGCGTTGAGTTTCAACTTTACTTCACGCGATCTTTGTCATTAATGACGAAACGTGATTTTTTTCATTCTAAAGTTTTTTATTGAATTGTAAGATTCATCGATACTTAAAATAAGTAATAAGGATTTTTGCACGTAGTGTTTGTGATTTGCCAGGGAAATACTCCTGTGATCTCAAAGTGTGAATGATAAATTGTACGTTTTCATTTCAAAATACACATGTCGCAGTACACAATATGTTGTGTGTGATATCAATGAGTGCTTATGTTTTTTTTTTACTTTTATCTCGGTAACATATGGCTGTAAAAAAGATACACAGTAGCAATGCTACTAATACTACGAAGATCCTCTATTATCATGAGGAGTTGTTCGAACTTCGGCTATGGTTTGTTTACTGACTTTTGACATTGTTCACTCCATTTATTAATATGGAGAAGGAGTATATTATTATAATGCAGCATAAGAAAAGAGTAGAAAGTATTGCCTGTGCCAAAATAACGTCAAAATAGAAAGTATTGGAAAGTTCTTACAGTTGTTGTTATTTGGATTGCAGTAAAACTAACAAAATATGTTGAAATTATAACGCTTCTTGTCCATATTAATAAGTACTTCGTCAAAACTCAACTTTTTGCGTATAATAATATAAATATAAAGTAAATATTTCTTTTTATTAATTTGTAAGTCATTCACGCACTACCTAGTGTTGATTTCTGACTTATTTTTTGTACAGCTCTAATAGTAGCTATAGTTAGTATTTGCGAGTCAGTATTTTAAAATGTTATTTTATGTCAAAGATATATTTACTATAGGCAGAAGAAGAGCATTTACTATTGAGCATATTTTTGTGTATACACAAACATTAATTCCGTTATTGAATGTAAAAAAAGTATTTAAAAAAAATAATTTGATAATTCACTTTTAAAATTTACGCCTTTTATGCTAGAATGCGCTATGTACTATGCTACTGATTAAACAGTTCCAATCTAACCTGAAAAAGTATTTGAAAATTAAAAGCACTCATTGACAGTTAACGAAAAAAACTTCAATTCACGACACAACCGAATGCTGGCTAATTTTAATACAAATTCAATTAGATTAAATAAAATGTTAATGTTATAATGACACTTATTTCCCTCATCTGAGATAGAATTATTTTCTATATCTTACGCAATCGGTTGTGTCAACAATTTGCAGTTGCTTTAAGCATTAAACTATGTATTTTTCATACAGAACTGTTACCATGTGCACCATCAAACGTACAACGCGACTTATTACCAGGAGCATTATCATGACATCTTAAACCAGTATCATTTCAATATTAAAATGAATCAACTCAGAAAACGACGTCTCGATTTGTGTAGACAGACAAATAATACTGTTTAAGACGTCAAGGTAGAGGCCCAGAACCAAGTGAAACAGCTTGATTATGATTTGTGTGTTTATATCAGAAAAAAACGGCTTAAAATCCGACATTCCGTGTTTCTTTTTAACAGAAATTGCGTCTCAATAAATCAACAACATTTTTAATTAAAGTACCTGATAAATTAGAGATTTAAGGATAAATATATGAAATGAATTCTGTTATACACACACATTATCGTAACACAAGGTTTCGGTGTGTGTTTTTACTTGACAAGCTTATAAATACCATGTGAAGCAATAAAAGAAAAACATTTTCATAGAATTGTTTTATTTACCTGTTCAATAAAAACAGCGGGGAATTAAACACGAATGGGGACTTGAGTAGATATGGGCCATTTGCAGTCAGGGCACTATCATTATACGTCTTAAAAGTAGTTTGATCCCATGGTGTTACATAAAAATATTGTCACTTAGTGTCTTACACCAAATAAATAATATAATTAAGTCAAAAAAATGTGTCCTTATATGAATTAATTGATATTTATTGTTGGGGTGTCTAAAGACCCCACACGACTGCAGGTAATAATAAAGGCGCGACAGGCGGAGGGTTAAGTTATTAAGATAGACAGGAAAACTATTTTAAATTGAACCAAATTGCAGATAGTTACTGGATCAATGCTGTTGAATGTTTCGAGGAATTGTTTCATTTGATCCCGCCTGCTGAGTTTCTTAGATTTATCACACTACCTTGACGCGCGGCGATCACAGCTTTTGCTAATCTCGTCCTTGTGAAAGGATTACCACGGCAATAATCCAAACGGAATTAGGAACCTTTAAGATAACGTATTCCTAAACCAACGCACCTGTTATGGTGCTAGTGGTGCGGTTGTCCTTACAGCAAACTTAGTTATTACAATTGCTTGCCCCCTTATTAATTTCTTTAATCCGAGATTCTATCGGTACAGACCTCCGTTAGTAAATTTTGAATTTGACAGTAAGTACACAAAAAGTAAATTGAAAATATAGAGAGGTGCCTTCTTTTAAACCAGTTTTCGTCTAGGCCGTGTTTCAACCTGTCACCGTCTAGAGGCGACGTGCATTTCTTATCATGGAAGTAATTTGTTTACTTGTTTGTTTTCCAAATACATAATATGAAGTATGTAAGCATTACTTTGTTTGTGAGACCTGATTTTTAAAAGGATGAGACAACCAAGTCCACGTCTCTCCTGACGGTAAGAGACACCGCTGTACCTACTACCCGGCCGGAACACACCAGTTTTAAAACTTTCACAATGACGGCAGAAATAGGTATTGCGGGTAGATCCTTTTAAGTGGTAATAAAACAGCTGCACTTTACCACCAGTGGTCGTGCTGAAACTTCTAGCGGTAGGTAGATATTCGACTTTGACGAGTACCATTCTGGTACAAGGATGAAGATAGTCTTATTCTATAAAGGGGACCAAAACCTGATTTGAAAAACTGAATTGTGGCAGATTTTAGGTTTCTATCTAAGAAAATCAAGTTTGTCACATATTCACTGAAAAATTAAAGTTTTTTTATGTGAGAGGTCAACGAATAAGTACATGGCTCTCCTGATCGTAAGAGAAAATCGTCGGCTTAAGACATCACAGATGCTATAGGTGCGCCGTTGTCCTCAGGCCATGGTGCTAAGCCTATTGTACCAGCCGTTTTTTTAACGATTGAAAATCTTCATAGATGACCGCCACTTTCGGGGGAAGTGGCCGACCTTATCCACTCAGTGACCGTCCTCTGTGCGTATCGTGTGACTGCAGGATCTCTAAAGAACGCACCGCTGTCACCCTTACCTGCCCGCAGGCTCATCCGCTCAGAAGACTCAATCTTCTGATACGAGCACTTTGACAACAGCGACACGGGGTCACACTATGCTATGCTGCCTCACGTCCCGGGCTGCTTTTGAGTCAACTGACAACCCGATCAGTTGACTCACAGCCCCAGCCCCCTTTTAGTTGCCACTTACGACACGCAGAGGATACCGTAGCCCTATTCCTCGCCAGGTACTACAGAGCCCAAAAAATGTGGAACGCTTCACGATTTTGCGTGTCATCCTCGAGCAGGGGCCAAGCTAATCTTCTCTGTATCGTTCCAATTTTAGTATGTGTACTATATAGTACCTACTATTCTGCCCCCGATTATAAAAAAGACGCATCTAACCCATTTTCCAAATTTGAATGAGTACGAGAATAGTGTATATAAGGGATACAGTAAACCATCTCCATCATCCATCAATCATCCATCGCTGCGGAAGAAATGTGCAACAAAAGAGGTTAAATATGATAATCAAACGTTATTTTGAAAATGAGTTATTATTCTTGTTGTGTTATAATCTTAAAAACACCAGACTGCCTATGTAAATTATGATGTAGACAGTCAGTGTAAATTTTATGTTTTTCTTATAGCAACCTGAAAAATAGATCAAAGAATCAAACGGGTGGATGTTGGTAAATGTAAGTGATATTGAATTGGATGGATGCCATGGTATCAAAAACCAGACAACAAAAAAAAATTAATAGGAGGCAAAAATTCTACTTATCCCCAAAAAAACATGTAAGCTAAAGCACAGACAAAAATCATTTCAAGACCAATTTTAAGTTGTTTTGCTTAGTGAAAGCTCTACTGTCTGCTGAAACAACAAACCGAGAATTTGCTGATATATGTATCATCAACAATACATGAACATGAACTACTAGGTATATAATCAGGTACATAATTTGGAATTTTCACTAACAAAATTAACTATGGTCTGTTAAATTGGTCGCCACTGTGGTCTAGCGGTCCGGCGTCGGACTTGACTTCTTGAGGTCCCAGCTTCAATCCCCGGGTCGAGTAACAAAAAAAGTAGAAAATGTGTTTTTTCTAATAAAATGGACATTGCCTTCGATTGGATATATGCCCGATTGGCGATAGGCTTGCCACCTGTCACATTGTGAGACTTAGTGTCTTCAGCTATTCGTGGGGTGCCCTGGTTGTGCTTCTGCCAACTTCTTCGGGGATATGGGCGTGAAGATACTTAAAATTACCTATGACAAAATGTATAGTTTCAATCTATGACTGGCTTCCAAAATTTTTAATTAAAATTAAAACTGGATTAACATTTTATGAATTTGTTTAATTCAGAAACTTATTTCATGTTTTACACTCTCAAAATCAGTTTCTAAAATCACTTTAATTTTCCCTTTAAATGTTTTAAGCGAACGTCTATAAAACACTATTTTAAGTCTTTCTATTATATTAAATTTTACAAAA
>DVZK01000210.1:0-13420 GCA_018236665.1 Calephelis perditalis | reverse complement strand
AAATCAAACACATTTTCTTCTTTATATTAGTATAGATAAGTAAACAAACCACAGAACTACAACATATTGCAAGATACTATGTAAGTACAAGTACAGGTAAACTTGTAATTTAGAACATCTAAAAGTTGTTGCACCGGTGATGTGTACAGTTTACTGGCGCTGAACTATCTCCTAACGAGGTGGTTCAAGTTTGGAGACGCCAACTGTGCTGTTA
Organism: Calephelis perditalis; assembly: GCA_018236665.1. NCBI lineage: Eukaryota > Metazoa > Arthropoda > Insecta > Lepidoptera > Riodinidae > Calephelis > Calephelis perditalis. Next base: position 13,206 of record DVZK01000210.1, on the reverse strand, counting down.
AACAAACTACTGCTAACACAGATTGTTTCCCGTCCCCACCTTTGGTAACATCAGCTCTTACCAACTCTAGTTTAACATATTAGAAATCAATTTGTAGAGCAGTAGTGCCTATACTTATGTTGTGAAAATCGACTTGAGAAAAAGTTAAAGATCGACAGCATTACTTTTTTGTATTTTTTTTAATATCTATTAGTAACTAGCTGTTCCCGCGAACTTCGTTCCGCCCGTTCAGTTTGTAAAGGAAAAATTATAGTATTGTTTTTCCCAAGTTCCTCACAATTGAACACAATAAAAAATATCCTATATCCTTCTTCCGATTATAAGCTACGTCTCTACCAATTTTCAGCCTAATCGGTTCAGCCGCTCTTGAGTTTTAAATAGTGTAACTAACACCACTTTCTTTTATATATATAGATAATAACACTAAGGTATTTATATTATCATTTAATGTTATGTTGTAATAATAAGTAATTATTAGCAGTTTTACATAGTTTCTTACTATTTACACAAATTTGTAGAAAAATAAACATTCGAAATTCGAAAATAAAATCTTGTGGGTACTAACTGGCTTAACCTCTAAGATCGACCATGGAACTTCTCATGATCGACCGGTCGATCGCAATCGACCGTTTGGGCACCACTGACATAAGGTATCGAGTTTGTTTCCCTGGTCGTTTGATTCTCAAAAAAGTTTTTTTTTAATTTTTTCTAATAAGAACGACATTGCCCGGGATTGTATTTGTCCCCGGTTGGCGATAGGTCCACCTATCATGTTGCGTGACTTAGTGTCTTCTTCAAGTCGTGGGTGCTTTGGTTGTGTCTCCGCTTAACTCTTCGGGGATGCGGACTTGAAGATACTTACGAAAATCTCAGTTTGGTAAAGTACCATTTTCGTTGTCGATAAGCGACTTGTATTTCTTAATGCGAATATGGATGGACGTAGATACCTGTGGAGACCTAGTTCGACATTTTGAGTTAAATTGATCGAGTTTTATCCGACAGTCGTGTCAAGAGTATCCGACACCTGCGTGTTTTGAAGATGAAAAGGTTAATGCCAAGGAAGCTGGGCAGGTCTGCCAGGATGGTGACATTTGGCACGCGATACTCTCTGCCTACCTCGTAAGGGACTTCGCGTGAAGACAACTAAGAACATAGTACAAGTGTATTAACTTATTGAATGAAAAAAGTAACATTACGATCTGTAGGGTTACTCTTGAATGTCGGTATCATGCGAATTGAAAATTGGAATCGTATAACATTACAAACATTACAATTACAATTACACACGGACGTAGCTATAGCTTTGACAAGGGGGGGGGGTCCTTAAAATAAAAAAAAACAAAGCTCTCACTTAAATCTATCATTTACAAATTCAACATTGCCTGCGACTCTGACACGCAAGTATAGTCGCGGGCTATCTGTGAATTTTTTTTATGATATTGTAAGGCAAACAGGCAGAAGGATTTCCTGATGGTAAGAAATTTCCGCCGCCTAGAGACACCAAAGGTGGTTATGGTGCGTTGTCAACCTAAGACCGGGATGTTAGACCTCGAGCAAAAGCAAGTTTACCGGCTACCTTACCCTCCGAACCGGAACACGTCACGACGTTATGGCGGCAGGAAAGGTAAGGCGGTGGTACCAATCCGGGCGAGTCGCTGCGAAACTCTACCACCTAGTCATATGTCACGGTGTTAGTGACGGTAAACCTATACTCGCCTTTTACGAGCTGCCTGGCAGGAAGGCAGATGGTCTATTCTGCAATGAAGCCCGGACCAACACGGGGAGAAATATATAACAAAATATATAACTTTGGTTACTCTTAAGTAGGTAGGTGTCTTTAAATAAAAAGTTACCTATTTGCAATATTTATTCAAAAGTAACAAAGTGATTTTTTTTGGACAAGTAACATGGACATGAATGGGGGGGGTCCGGACCCCCTAAACCCCCCCTCCCTTATATACGTCCATGGTAGTGAAGCTGTTTATTATTCATTTATTTAGATACTCTACAGATTTTAGATGGAGTTAAAAATTGATAACGAAAGAGTGTTACTACCATTTTATTTTGCGTTCTTTGAAGATTTTGTAATCTTGTTTTAGCAGCGCTACTCCATATCTCAATAAAATATTAGAGGTGTATAATATTGAATGTAAGTATTAGCCCTTTCCAAAAATTACTTAATTTACGGGGCAGATTTATCATTGAAATATAATTTAAAACACACAGTTTTATAATGCCTATTTATTATATTAGTTTTATAAAAAGAAAAACCTGGAATATAGAAGGGAAAGTAGAGAAAAGCAATACTTTGATTAATACAAACTGAACGTCAAGTTCGCATGGTCGTCTAGTAATTTATATTTGAGTATTTTTACAAACAACGTCTTAAATGTTTTCATCTTAACACCATTTTTGAAAACAACAAGCCTAAGTAAGATAGTAAAAATAAAATAGTCATTCACATATGATATGGAGGTATTTATATATATACCGTCTACACCCACAGTCCTTGTGTTGCATCAAAATTAACATTTCGAATTTTCATTTCATCAACTGTAACAGCGACCAATCAAACAACTAGACGGTTGAGTAAAATATTGCAAAAAATATATTATTTCGCCAGTGTTATTATTGGCGCACAATTTTCACCAAACGCAATTTAAAAATACAGCTTCAAACTCAGTTTTAACTTTTTATTGTCGTTGTTTCTTTTTCATTTGGGTTTTTGTAATGAAAGATGGTGACAAGACTGTTGTTTACAGCGGTGAAAGATGGCCTCTACAAGAACGCCATGGCATAAGGTGAAGCTGACTGTCCAAGAGTTTTCTGTGAAAAAGATACAGCGAAACACGCAATAATACATACATACCATCTTCACTACATGGTATAAAACAAAGTCGCTTTCCGCTATCTGTCCCCATGTATGCTTAGATCTTCAAAACTACGCAACGGATTTTGATGATGTTTTTTTTTAATAAATATATTAATTCAAGAGGAAGACTTATATACATACTAATATATAATAACATAGAAATTATCCACGCGTGCGAAGCTGGAACGGGCTACTAAACACATAAAAATAATAAAAATACTAAATACATAAAAAAATATATGTTCATGTCCGTATCTCTGAAGAGGTAGAGAGATGCACAACCAAGCCGATGACACTAAAAGGCAAATCTATCCCCAAGCGGGCACACATCAAACCCCGGGCAACGTTTTTTTTTGCTACAAAATTGAAAATACACAGTTTCTAGTTTTTTAGCTGTCCGACCCGCGGAACGAAACTATAAGCTCAAGAAATCAAGTCCGACGCCATACCGCTAGACCACACAGGTAGTTTTTCATAGAAAAGAGAAAATATTCCCCAATTCATTGACATATTCCTCGACTCTATTAATTTTAGTTGATGAATAATAAAATATGAAAATCTAAATTCCCTCCAATTATATAACGCAGATAATAAGTCTATCAACAATGCAGTACGTAAAATTGGTATTTCAAATTCAGTGACATGATAATATGGCAATATCTATCCCTGATTATATGACAATAATGTATCCGTCCCCTACTATGAGTTCTTCACACTTTCGAATTGTTTAATTTAAAGCTATCTTAATAGTTGATTCCTATATGTATCTTAACGCTCATACCTATCAATGAAGAGCTAGGCAAAGGAACAATCGAGGTACCCACGGCTAGTCAAAGACACTACGTCCCACAAAGTGGTAAGCCTGTCGTCAACCGGGCACATATCCAATTTGACTCAAACTGAGACCTCAAAAATTCAAGTCCGACACCGAACAGTTAAACCACAGAGGCAATTTTTGAGAGGCGATTATCGAGATATGTAAGTATTCAAGTAAATTCGTTTGTACATTTTTTTAAATTTATTATCGATATTTTGAAAATAGTATGAAAATATAAGTTTTCTACACTGACGAAGTTGCGGGCAAATAGCTAGTTATTTATATTTCCATTTAACTGCCATTTGCCACAAAGTTTAAAGTATCTTCACACCCACATCCCCGAAGAGGTAGGTCGAAACACAACCAGGGCACCCAATACCATTTGCCGCAATTTTAATAACGTTAAAATAATACAACTGTTTGTATAATAAATATAATAAAAGTAGGTACGTTTTTATGTACGTATGTTTAATTTTTGGTATATGTCATATAAGGAAGGTTTATTTATTTAAATAGTTAAATAAACCTTAAATAGTTCTTTAATTTCCATGAATTATTTTTGATACAAGTAATGTTTTTATATTCTCTTCAGAAAATTTTTCTTCATACAATACATTTCTGCTGCCCCACAATCATCTCAACTCTGCCTTCTGGTTGACTTAAAGAATTCTATTAAACTTTAAATCGTCCATTGTACTGTATTCGTTCTTTAAAACAAAGTTTTGACAAAAAAAAATATATTGGGTCAAGTGAATTTTTATGTCATAAAGCAACGAACAAGCAGCATCTTTTGATAGAAAGGGACAATCGTAGCCTATGGATACCATAAATGTTACAGGTGAGTCTCTATCTCGTGAACCAGTTGTTAGTCATATTGTTATAGTCTACCTATCCTCCAGATTTAAATGTGAAGTTGTGTTTATGTCCGTAGTAATAGAAAGGTAAAGGCAAGGCCTGATCCAGTTGCTGGACAGCACCTTACATCCAGTGGTCTTGTTGGCAATGACCCATTTCACTTATACTCGCCTGTAATGGATTGACTGGCTGACGGGAATCCGGGTCTAAATGCTCGCTGACTTTTGCCTTAAAAAGTAACAATTCTCCACAGAACCCTCGGAAAATACACGATTTAGTAGTGGTATGTCAACGAAGGTCTCCCTGGCTACCTGCAACCATGAACATTCGCATTGTATATCTGTTTTGTCAGCGAAGGAGACTAATCACCTATAACAAATTTGTCGCCTCTGTGGTCTAGCAGTTCATTTCTTGGACTTGACTGCCTGAGGTCCCGGGTTCAAATCCCGGTTCGAGCAACAAAAAAATAGGGTTTTTCCAATTTTGTAATAAAAAAACGTTGCTCGGGATTGAATATATGCCCGGTTTACGATAGGTTTGCCACCTCTCACATTGTGAGACTTACTGTCTTCGGCTAGTCGTGGGTGCCCTGGTTGTGCCTCTGCTTACCTCTTCGGGGATATGGGCGTGAAAATACTTTACAAATTAGCATTTTCTCGAAAGCACTACTCGCTCTTTAATTTAAAATTATATACACGAGCGTTTCGAAATTGCTTCGACTTTAATTCGAAAACGTGAATTGATCATAGTAGTACAGCTAGTCTGACTTGAATGCATAATGTAATCAGCAACTAATAATATGCCATCTGGCGGCCGCTGACCGATATTAATCCTTTATTGTTAGTATCGGAAAACTTGAAAAACAGTGACAGCGGGTTTTTCATAATGCTAATGCTATTGTAATCTGCCTTACTAAATTAAAATAAAGATTATGAAACAAATCATAGGTTGAAAGTCCGAACTTAGAAATAAAAAAAAAACTTCACGTCTGTATCCTGTATCTGAATAAGAGATCAGCAGAAGTATAACAAAGACACCCACCGTTCGCCAAAAGTACCTACTAAGTCTCAAAATATGATAGGCGGCAAACCTATTGCCAACCTGACAATTATAAAATTCCGACAATTGCCCTACCGGGGAATCGTACCTGAGACCTTGTGTACTCCTCGCCAACACCGGATACTACAGAGGCGGGTGTAAAAATATAATCTGGCTTTAACATAACACCTCTTAAGGGGAGAGCCTCAATCGTTTTTTGTAATTAGCACAATGACACCTATAAGATGGATTATTCAATTGTCTTTACCTTAATTTATCTCAGTCATCATCATCATCATCATCAAGGCCTTACCTATTTCTGCTGTCCTAACGCCAATACTCACAACTATCTGCTCGTGTTTGGAAGGTAGGGCAGATAACCTCCTCAGGTTTATTGTTTATGATCGACCAATACCAGAATATCATTCGTATATACCCGGATATCATTCGTATCGTTTGACTTGCAACCTTACAAAAAACGTTTAGGCTGGTTTTATAGTCACGCCGCTAGACGGGCCGCTGGGCAACGCGCGTTCTAAAATATATGACAGTAGTAGTTGAGTTTCAAAGTCGCGCGCTTTTGCAACGCCATTCAGAAAAAGTTCGCGGCGTTGCCGAGACGCGGGCTGCACCTGGTACTTATCTCGTTTCACAGTGTACCGCTTTTCAAGCACGCGCTGTTAACAGCGCTGCACAGCGACGCGTCTAGCGGCGTTACTAAAAACCAGCCTTAGATATGCCTATAGCTCAGATATGATTTAAATAGCCTGCATGCTGCACGTGGATGACGTTATTGAGAACATACAACTCGTAAGAATTAACTGTGCACTTCGCTGGAATGCGACTCCTCTCCCGCTGCCCCGAGCGGCGCCCTATATTCGCCGCAAGAGCGGAGTAGCGATAGCGTCTTTGTTACCGTTATCAAACCGATATTTCAACAACACAAAAAAAATATTAAATGATGATAAATGATGAATGATGTCACAGCGCGAGGTGCACAGTTAATTCGTACAAGTTGTATTGACCGAGAAACCGAAAAACCAAAAATTAACGATTGTCACTTATTTTTATTGAAGTAAAACGGCTTGTATTTAAAGTGGAAAACCAAGCATACGCAATATACATTGCGTCTTTATTACCGAGTTAAAATACACGGACTTACGGACTTCAATTAAACTTGGCACATTCAGCGTGACATCACCTGCATAATGTACACAATACGGTCGGCATTGTGTACATTATAAATGCAGGTATTGTCACCTAAACTTAAAACTAGATACTCAACGTGGGCACAATACCAATATAATAATTTGTGTACGTCGGAAAAATAGGTGTTTTAAGTATGACTTGACTATGTCTATGTCCGTATGTATGTCCGCCTCATTGGGCGAGTGGCTAACGCAATGCCTGGCTACATCGATCAAACGCGAGGCTCGGGTTCAACTCCCGACGGGTGAAGGCATTTGTTAGATGAACATTCAGATGTCTGCTTTTCCGGTTCTGGTTATTTTAGAAATATATTCTGGTATTTCTTTAAGTATTTCTATGTATTAGAATCGTAAACTAACACCATATCACAAGCTTATGAGATTTTTTGTGTCCTTGCGTTTTTTTTGTGAGTGTGTGTGAGTGCGTGCGTGCCTGCATTCGTACGCATGTGTGTGTGTATGTGTGTGTGTGAGTGTGTGTGTGTGTGTGTGTGTGTGTGTGGACTCATAACTTTTAAGTAAGCATGTAACATGTAGCTGGATCTGCGAGTGGGTGTTCGTGACGTAATAACTTCTGAAATTTTAGACCGATTTCAAAGCGTATTTTTGTTAGAAAGCTGACGTGACCGAGATGGTTCTTAGCTACATAATATAAAGGTTTTTTTAGGGGGATATTGACATTTTTTCACACGACTTTTCTGATCCTTTCTTTTCTGTCCTGTTACCGATATGTGTGGTATGTTAGATTTATTGTGCAAGTCTCTATCCTCTGGGCTTGAAAATGACACAGTCATAATGACGACAGGAATGTGCAAGACGATGGATCCCTGCTCCGATAAATGGTCGTACAGTATTCCACTACCATTGGAAGGATTTAAACCTTGCTCGCCTCTCACAAGTTGCCAGGAGGAGATTAGCACGAGTTACAGCTTTAATTTTAAAAACTGTAATCGTATATAAGCTAGGTGTTTTTCAAAACTCTTTCACACTGGTACGTTTATCGAGTATTAGAAATCTGAATAAAATAAAACACAAATTATAAGGGTATAGCTACATCAAACTGAAGGCAAATGGCAAATTTCAAAATCTTATTATACATATATAACGATCGCTTTGAATAACCTATCTACATATAGAGTTAGGCCCACTAGTTAGTTTAGTTGCTAAGATATTTTTGTTCATTATTGAAATATAACAGTAATTACTTGGTAACTGTAGGGTAACTCTTGAATCTCGATGTCATGCGAATTAGAAATTGGTATATGTCATTTTAGGTAGCTACTTTTAGATACAGTACTAACGAGTTAATTTACGGCCAATTACAAATAAAATCAACGAATCCTATAAAACAATTTATTGTTTACTAGTAACTAAATGTTAATAATTCGCCAGCGTTGTGTTGAAGAGTACCTAAAATGACATACTCGATTTCAATTTCCAATATTGCATGAATCGAGCTTCAAGAGTAATACTACTGATCCCAATGAGCGCTATCTCTTATCTCTCTCTATCTAATATATATTTATTAGTTCAAACAAGTAAGAAGTGAAACTTATCCACAGCATCGATTTCATGAAGCGTAACATACTGGTCGGCGATTTAAAAATCACGGAACGCAGTATGAAAGTCGACGATAACAGACAGTGTTTGTTATGGGGCGTTACTAGAGGTCAATAAACGTAACCGAAATATGTGACGAAAAATTTGTCTCATATCTCGACACAGAAGTTTCACTTTACATAATTCACTTGACAAAACTTTTTTTAAATATTTGTGGTGAGGCCATTTATTTGATGCCCATTTTATAGCATTCTACTTTTTTTTTAATACAAGGGCATCGCAGTGCCGATAATTTTTGTTTTTATAACGTGTCCTATTTAAAAACACTTGCATTACTAAGATGAGTCTAAATGCACCTCAATTACATAAACCCATTTAGAGGTTTTAGAAATATCAGGTGATATACATACATACATGATGCGTTTAATAAACCTCCTACTTTTGCATTCAGTTAACAACATACAGACTCGTATTCGTAAACTTTCGCAACGGATCAAGATTAAACTTTTAATAATTTTAGCTCCTTGTGACAGACTTCGTATCGCTTTGTCAAATTCACGTCAAGTGTGTCAGAGTGAGGTTTCTTATTGGTTTTAGTCTTGAAAAAGACAAGCTAGATTAAAAGTCACATATATTCAATTTTTCGCATTTGTTATTCCAACTTGTAACCTCTAATTGTCTCCGTAATATCGAAGCTGACCATATTATATTTCAATAAATAGCTGAATACAATAATAATATAGTGGTAAGCAGCAACTTGCCCGAGTAGATATTAACCGCCTAACGGACTAAGCATCTTGTAATAGCTAAAAATGTAATGAAAAATGAAAATTATTTAATTGTGCAATATGTTTGTTGTTGTGTACACACAACAACAATAACAACAGTATGTATGTGTATGTATGTATTGTGTATATGTAGCCACATTTGTTGTCTTTACATACATATTTTTTCTTTAATGAGAACCTTTGCCTTTCGTTTCAACACGATGCTATGACCAAGTCAAATACGTTTTTTTATATACTAAAATACTAGCTAATCCGACAGCTGACGTTGTTCTGTCTTACGGCCATTGTTAATAATGTATCTCAATCCAATGGATTTCAAACAATCTAGATAGCTGCGTATCCGCCGGCCTATCCCATACCTAATTGCCATATTTATCCTGTCCACAGATATGTTATTGGCAAGCGATAACATAAAAATGGATCAAAATATCAATCTTGGACAGCGAGTTTTGGATTAGGATTGATTATTAATATTGGCCGTTATTCTATAACGCCTAAGATCCTAGATCCTACCTCACGTTGATACCGCGTATTATTTACCGCACCGTTAGCTTATTTGGTTCTAAACTAGAAAAAAAGTTTTCAACTAAAAAAATCCTATACATGAATTAAAATTGGTAATTTTAATTTAACACGCTTAATTACCAACTAGCAAAGTCACAGGCAATCTGTAGATATACAGTGTACATATAGGTACTCAAGTATCTTCACGCCCATATCCCCGAAAGGGTAGGCAGAGCACAACCAGGGCACCCACGACTAGCCGGAGACACTAAGTCCCACAATGTGATAGATGGTAAGCCTATAGCCAACCGGCCACATATCCTATCCCGGGCCAGGATATTTTTATTACTTATTGCTATCATATCTCAATGTGTGATCATTTAAATCTATTAATCTACTGATAAATGTGTACAGTTAAAAACCTGCGGGTTTAAAATAAGAACAATTAATTAACAATTTTTTGATTACATTTTTACTATGTATAGATAAAAATGACTGCACAAACATGTAACTTCGTACAGCCTATAACATGTCTGTTAGGCATTGCATTCGTGCCCGGCTGCGTCTATTTGCAGTAAATGGGTCAAGCCGCTCCCAACTTAGATGCAAGAACAAATACAAAAAGAGTAAACCAAGAGAGCCGGCTGGCACCGATTTGTAATCTACAGTTAATTCGCAGTTTAACACAACCTAAAACCGATTAACTAAATTTATTTAGACGGCTGTTTTCGCGAATAGTTTTGAATGCATGTTATCATTTTGTCCCATTGACCTCTAAGTTTGTCCCGAATCGGAAAACGAATTTATATGTAGATTAAATTTTAACAGTTTTCATGGTTGATGTATTTGTCACAAATTTTAAAAAAAGATTCTTGACAAGTCTTAAATATACAACCTTCGTTTTACGCTCACGATGTGAAGCCAATCGTTAATTTCATACGTTGAAAATCATTAAATTGTTAAATTTACCTCAACATTCGATTTTACAAAATTAAAATAACATTAAAGTTGTAGATTACCTATAACATTTTTTGAATTGTTTTTTTAGCAGTATAAGAACCCCATGTGTGTTTGTTTTTGGATTTTCTTATAGTTTCATCGTTTTGAAGTTTCATCGGTAAAAAATTTCACTTCAGGAAATGTATTCTAAATACAAGAAAAATTAACTTTTTCCATTAGATTGGGAAGCGTTTACAAACAGGATTTCCTAAGAAACACATTTCTACAAAGACGACGACACCAAGCCGCCTCTTACGTTTAATGCACGAATAAATTTACCGGCAGTAGGGCAACCCCAACTAGATCACGACCGAGGCGAGCAATGACATACTGGAAATAACTCCAGGCGAGTAATTGCCAAACTCTGTTGGTCAAAGGCAGTGTCAGTGAGAAGCAAACCGTCGGTCGCGTTTTAACTCCTTGGAAAATATTTAACAAAGGTTAAAACATACTTACGTCTGAGGTTCAAGTGATCAAGGCTGCTGCGCCGTAAAAGAATAGTGGATGACATTGGTCTGTGTATACATAATTTAAATAACATTATTGTATATTTATTGTTGTGTACATTACGGAAGTGTCTCCTTGTCGACTCGTTAACCTTATGCGAGCAACGCGTTCATATTCTGCGATCTCTATCTACATGTTGTTCTTCAAGTTTTTACACGCTACTAAAATTTATGGACAACAGATTAGATTTAGACATTAAATATTTTTTTGTTACCTTTTTATTTATTTAAACTTGCTTCTTGTTTTCGTTAAATTCACACTCATTTAGTTACTTAACGAATTAACGTCTAGTCTTATTTACTTTCTTAGAACTTAATTTACTTAAGTGTTTAGACCTTTATGTATAACGGCAAACAAATACACAAAAACAACATGTTTACGTATTATTATTTGAGTGGATTGTTTTTTTTAACATAGTTTCCAAGCATACTAGTTTTCCTAGAATTTTGTATTCCTATAAATAATTATTTTTGTATATGACACATATAAGTGACTAATATGTACCTATAGATGTGGACTTTACACGTACTCGGATTGCACTTATTTAGTTTGTTCTGACAATATCTGCTTGTCACGTTTTTGACTGTTATAGGGATAATTTCCCAGTATCCCTGCCGTCATATTGACCCAATTCACATATTTTGTCTCCCTATTTGGAGAGTAGTAGAGTAAATTTACGCAAAAGGCTTAAGAGGCAAACTTGATACTAATATTGGCTACAAAAATGTTTTGTAGTACAACAAAAATTAATGTTTTAAAGCTTTGTTAAAAAAAATGCTGTAATTTTTAAAAGTGATTACAAATAAATAGGTGCTTTTTTCTTTATAAAAATTGTCTTGAAAACTGGCCGTAAAGTCAGTAGTTTAGGTAATCTGTAAACGCTCGTTAGAGTATGTATAAATGACACTCTACCTTCCCGTTCGATTACCAATCTATTAATACACAAAAAGAAGAGAAGATTTTCTCCGCAGTACTAATTTTTCTAGAATTGCTACATTTTTTTATGTGAAATGGTTAAAACTTTTGTAATTTATCTGCAACTGGATATCGTTAACTATAGATTAACGGTGGCACCGGGCCCGTGGTGCATCGGCCGGGTTGCGCAACACCATCTATTTATACCATCCTCTGACTAACGTATCCCGACTCCCGACACCTACGGAACTCATTTTCAAGAAGGTTCGCATATTTTGCGTGGACACCATACACAGCTTTTTATTATCAACTATGAATAGTAAATTGTATCATATTATATCTACTTTAGCACCATTGCTTTACTTGTTTAATGTTTTTTATAGTAAAAAAAATATCTTCAAACAATAATAAATACCAATATTCCTAATACTGTATATGAATAGGTATTTATCAATCATCTGCAATTTCCGGTAATAAAACAAATGCTTGTCGTTGTCGCGTTCTTCTGCTCGTTTACTTCTGCCGCTTTAGCCAATATAAATACGTTGGTCGAGTGGCTAGCGTACACGCCTAACTACATCGACTGACCGCGAGGCTCGGGTTCTATTCCCCACGGGGGCAGGCATTTGTGTGATAAACATTTAGATGTCTGTATTTCCGGGCCTGGGTGTTTATTAAATTTATTCTGGTATATATTTAAGTATTTATATGTATTAGTATCGTTGACTAACACCCATTTAAACACAAGCATATAATTTGCTTACTTTGGGGTTAGATTAAATTAGTGTAACTTGTCCAGGGATACAGTATTAGATCAATGACAAAACAACCTTTATGTCTAGGGGTCAATAGAAAAAGTGTACGTGTAATCAGAAAATCAATTTTGTTTCTGTAATTATTTCGAAAAAAAAATTAGCCTGCGCTTGAGTAAAATTTTGTTACTGGGCTTATTTTTTATATAGCAGTTCCAGTCTTAATATAATGAGAAAATATATCTCCAATAGAGATCAGTCAAGGTCGCTACGGTGTTGCAGCACACTGTATACGATTATTTTTTTTATGTTATGGAAGGCAAACAAGCAGACGGATTTCCTGATGGCAAGAAATTCACGCCGCCTAGAGACACCAAAGATGGTAATGGTG
>DVZK01000209.1:0-13422 GCA_018236665.1 Calephelis perditalis | reverse complement strand
CCATTTTGTGAAAATGAGCCATACATATTAATAATACTCATAATTTTGCATTCTTAAAATTTGTAGGAATTCTAGTTATTAGACTGGCATTTTTTGCACTTATGAAATATATGTATAAACATTCCTCTTCAATCACTTTATCTATTAAAAAAACTTATCAAACTCTGTGGTGTAGTTTTAAAGATTTAAGCATACAAAGGGACATAGGGATAGAGGAAGCGACTTTGTTTTATACAATGTAGTGATAAATATGTTAGTACATCCTATGGGTACACTGACCACAATTTTTTTTAATTACAAAATAAATGGTTACAAATTTGTATTTTAATTGCACAGCATAAAGAACTTATAACTTTTCTTTTTAATTTGGTTTTTATGGCCTACATTTTATTCTCCACATATGAAGATTATAGCCAGTTACCATTCAAACTCTTTTGTAATTGTATTCTTATATCACATCATAAGCTGGCAACCTCATAATTGAAAAGTTATTTAATAACCCTAATTAAATGTGTTTGAAACAAAAACAGAGGTTGATGTGGATGCAAAAGTAAAAAAATAAATATCCTTGAAAAATATTCAGACCTAACCCCAAAACAAACAAATTTATTACTACATACTTAAATCAAACATACTTAAGTCAAAGTTTAAACAGATATCAAAGTTAATGACACAAATGCCTACAATTCTTGGGAATCAAACCAGAAACTTGTGGTCGATCTCAGTGGAGTTGGCATGTGTGTACTAGCCCGTCCTCGATGCAGTGGTCAATATAGTTGACATAGACATGTATGCAATATGTGATTGGATGATAACATTTATTCTGACAATGGAATTTAAATGAAATGAAAATGTAGAAAAAAAATAATGACAAGGCTTACAAATTATGAAATTTATGTTTGTTTTTAACTATGTAAAAAAGTAAAGCAATGTATCTTCATGCCCATATCCCCGAAGGAGTAGGCAGATTCACAACCAAGGCACCCATGACTAGCCGAAGACATAAGTCCCCCAATACGACAGGTAGCAAGCCTATCACCAACCGAGCACATGTCCAATCCCAGGCAGCATTATTTTTTAATAGAAAATTGAAAATATACATTTTCAAATTTTTTGGACCTCAAGAAGCCAAGTCCGACGCCAGATCTCTAGACCACAGAGGCGATTAACAATGAATAGTTATGGTTGTTAACTATGAATAAAATAAAAACAAAATAAATCTATTACTATGTATAACCAATGATAAACAAGGTTGATGGGCTGATGATAAAATTGATGTGGGACCATCTTGGAATCATCATTTATCGTTCGAAACGAGAAAGATCAAGATAATGACAAAATTTGGAATTGGGTTTTGCAGTTTACCTCACTTAAATTATTACTATAAAACCAGATACAGGTTTGAGTACTATTAGTAACGCAAAACGTTTAAATAACATGTTTTTGGTAAGTAAATAATATCACGTGTATTTAGGAGACTGCGTAATATATTATTCACCCACGGAACGGATTAAGAATCCATCCATGGTGTAAATATACGTACGTTACGATGGACGACACTGAGTACATCGTCAAGGTTAAACCAAATAAATTATTTAAACGACGATCAAATCATTGTCAATACATTTTAAAGAATATACTAGCAGAAACTACATTAAAAAACTTGTGAACATACCGATGACGAAATTTGAGACTATGATAAAAACAAATAAACTGAACAGGTGATACGTGCAGATGTTTTAGATTTGTTTATATTTTTAATAGACTTGCTTACCTGTTTGGGCTCCCGTCGTTACTTCTAAATAACTTTAATCCATGCAAGAACTAACACAAAATCAATAAAACACTTTTTTCGTAAAAAAACACTTAAACATCACAGTTTGTTTAATATTTACAAATAGTTCAGCGCGACAGAACAATTCGGAACATCAACATTGTGAAACATGTGGGTGTCACAGCACTGTTTCCATCTTGTGGATAGGACGAGCCAAAATTGTAAGCATTTTACTATACTATATTACTAGATGTCACTATAAGAGAAATATGCGATATTTGTCTACTACTTTGCATTTTATTAACAGTATACCCCAGCAGGTGTCACCACAGAAAATATTTGTTGGTATTTTATGAAAATTTTATATGGGATACTAATCTTTATGCCAAAAATTCCTACGTAATAAAACTAAATTTTAATAACGTGATCTAATTCATGAACTGCTGAAATACTGGCAACCATAGAGCTAATACTATTATGACTCTGGCAACAGTGCTATATATTTTAAATACCTACCCTACCTTTTTCCTGCTACTACAAAGTGTCATAAAAAAGTGTAACTTTACTTGTATCTTTGACATTTTCTAGTGTTGCCAAATAGCGGACTTGTCGCCAAATTTGTCAAAGTATACCTGACAAAATGTTATTCCGTTTTGTATTCCATTATAGTAAGCATTTATTCGTGAAAAACGATTGAAAGCTATATTTATAAAAGAAGAAGAATTAGCAAGCATGACTCATATGTTTTGTTAACTTTCATTGGTTGATAGCTATAGAGCTATCTCTTTCTTTCATATCTAAGTTGTAGCTAAAGATGATAATAACTTTCATTTGACAAATTTGTGAAACAAGCGAGAGATAAAGTTTTCTCTTCTATTTTTTAAACAATTGTAGCCCCCAAAAACTTTGCAATCAACTTACTGAAAACTTAAACAGTTTTATGTCTAATGATGCTGGTGGTCATTTTGTTCCGCACTAACTAAACTAATTTGAAGTTTTCGCTATCTTCTTTCCACGGTAGTCACAGAAAGAGACAAAACACGTCTTATAATTTATTTTACAGAAAACGTTGTTGACAGACCTAGACTTACCTGACATGTCTATAATGTTCCATTTCTTTCTTTCCTATTTTATTGGAAAAAGATAGCATACACATAAAATTGATTTAGTTAGTGTTCAGCAGACGGCACCATTGTTAGTTTAGTTATCTGATTGCTTAAAAATTTTCCGTCAATTTTATTCTATTGAAACTCGAAAATAAATATTCGATAAAGTTTTTTAATACTGACAAAATAAATACCAGTGTTTATTATACTTACTGGCGCAAGCTCGTAAAGGTCATAACTGTCAAAGGATTTAGTTTGTTGTCATAACACTGAAAATCAAAATTTTCCAGTTAAAAAAAATGGTTGTCTGTAAAGTCGGTTTTACAGTGACAACGTCTTTTTCTCGGTAGAATATGTGGGAGAGAGACGGAAGGCATTCGCCCGTCCCGCGGGCCTCTCTCTCGTTCGGTGACTCATCGCAACAGGCTTGAGCGGGCGTTACACTTTTTCAAGAGTAACTCCGAGCCACAACCTAATTTCAGACGTGGTCACGTCAAAAGTATATCAGTTAAAAATACGAGTAAATATTTAAATGACAACAGCTTAATAATACAATTTGTGGGTTTTGATAAAATTGTGTGGTCAGCTAATTATTTGTGATGTGATCTCACTAGCCTTAAAACTGTAGATTCTACAGTTTCAAGGTTAGTGTACACAAAATGACAAATTTACATAAAATTAGTATACATAATACACTTATCATACCTTTACGTACAATCTAGTTGCTAATATTATCCTCAAAACTACTGAACCAATATGGTTAAAGTTTTAGACACTTTTCTTTGAAAGAAAGAAAAGAACAAAAATATTTATTTGCGGAATATGAGTATAGCGGATATAACAAAGATGTTACAAAATTAGTTAGGCGTTCCTACATATTTACCAACCATTGATTGGTAAATATGTAGGAATTTATCTACATTGGTTTTATATGTTACCAACTTGTGATGGGCAAATATTTTAATAGGTATTAATCAAATCATTATTTTAATTATTTACTTCCTATTTACACACTATTTTTTGTATTGATTACACGATTATTTATCAATGCAAACAAATTTTAGAATGTTAATTAATTTATCCCTATCTACCATAAAACAACCACTGTTTCCAAACCTAGCCAGACAGAAGAAAAACGGCAAAACAAATTCCACGGCAACCAGGATTATAGTCAATCTGCTTTCTCCTACCACCGTTTCCAAATCTAGCCAGGCAGGAGAAGAAACAGCGAAACAAACTTCTGCGCAACCAACATCCTGCAATTAAATCAATCATATTAGAAAAACTAGAATATTAGACTAGTCAAAGATTTTCTCTAAAAGTAAGTTGACTACCTTCTTTCTTTATTATAAAGTGAGTAAGTATCTTCACGCCCATATCCCGAGGCACAACCAGGTCACACACGACTATCCGAAGACACTAAGTCCCACAATGTGATAGGTGGCAAGCCTATCGCCAACCCGGCACAGATCCAATCCCGAGCAATTTTTTTTTACAAGAAATTTGGAAATACCTACTACATTTTTGTTTTTGTTGCCTGACCCAGGATTCAAAGTCGTAACCTCATGAAGTCAAGTCCAACACTTGAACCGCTAAACCCCAGAGGCGATTCTTTATTAAAGTACAATTAGTTTTATTTATATAGGTACACAAATTTACCTAAAAATAATGTACAATATAGTATAATAGCTCAAGTAAATAGTGGTGAATTATGACATACTTTTCTGTTCAATGTTATACTTACAATTTGCAAGTTGGCAACACTTGCTGTGACGTTGTCCTATAGGTACGCATATTGAGAAAAGAAAAGATAAACATTGATGTATTCATTTATCGATCTGTATGAAAAAAACATCGATGTTTCGAAACATCAATTTTTAAATGTTAAATGTTCATAAATGTAAATAATCATAAATGTTAAAATTGTTAGTTTTTATTTCAATCAATGTAGTAATTTGTCGCAGAATGTGTGAATATTAAAAAACAGAAATAAAACATCGTGATACAAATAGAAATTAATGAAGAAAGTTCAAATTAATTTGAATGTTTTATTAATGCGAGATATAAGCGAACATGCACACGAGTCTCCTGAAACTAAAAGATGATCTCTTTAATCTGACTTAGTAAGAGACTACCTTTACCTACATAATTCCATACATGATATAGGTGCACCGCCATCCTATAGCCAGGATGTTAGGCCAACTGTCCAAATCTATCGGCTACCATACCTACGGAACGGGAATGAGACAGAATCGTTATGGTGACAGAAATAGCGCCGGATTCCTACTGCACAGCACTTTACCGCCGGTAGTCTTGTTGGTAATAAACAGTTTAATATTACCAATAAGACTACTACTAAGACTATTCAAATATAATTACTGTATTTGAATCAGCGGTCGTTCCTTACCAGCTGCAGCAGATGGTATATTCTGCGAAGCGAATCCACACCACCACTCGTCAAAGTCAGTAATGAAAAACATTTCCCAATAAGTACACCAATATTAACAAGTAACATAAATACAAAAACTTTGAAAGCACACCCTCTTTGTTTAATTACGAAACGTATGTATTACAACTAATCTAAATCTTAGTATTAATTTGAAAAAAAATAACGTAGACTTTTCTTAAAGAAATTGAGCATGTCAATTAATTGTAAAATTTGTCAAAATAATCTAAATAAGTAGGTAGGTAGGTACTGCTAATAACCAATTTCTATAATCTGCTAGGGTATTGTCTAAGTATTTGTTGTTTATTATTGAAAAAACAATGGACACCCAGTACTTTTCCGAAGTGACCCTACCTCATATCTTAGATAAGTTAATGAAATTGGCAGTAAATGATTGATGACAGTAACAAAAAATAATTAAAAGTACTAACATACAGAATACTTACTAAGTTACGAAACGTAAGAAAACTTTCAACTTAAGACGTCGTGTGAAGACTTATAATGAGCTGATCTTTGCTAGAATGATAATCACTATTTTAGACGTCATTTATGGTTGCACAACTAAAAAACCATCGATTGAAAAATGTACAAAAATAAATTTATGTAACAATGATTTGTAACATGTGAAAACGACAAACGAATGAAATCTGGCTGTTTCGCTGTTGAAGTATCGATGTTTCTAAAACATCGATGTATCGTTCATCCCTATGTGTCAGATAAATTCAAATTTAAATTTCATTTTCTGAGTTCGTTGCTACTTGTTCGTGCGTTTTGTTATTCTGTTTGTTTTCTTTTTACATTGAATTTGGCTTGTTTATTGGATTTCGACTGTGCTGTTCTTTTTTGATATTTGGCTTTTGTTTAACGGACACTGAATTTTGCTTTCTGATCGACCCCGGCTTGTTTTATGGACTTATCGTACACGTGTTAATTTGCTACCTTCTTCGTGGTATTATTTGGCTATACTGATGGCTCAAATACCGAAAAATCCACGTTCCAACTGTTATTTTGGATGTAAAAAGGGTGGTAAGTAACAAGTACCTAATATTTAATATTAACAGTATTATATTTTGAAGACAAATACATACCTACCTTGTTTAGCTTAAAGACGAAATAGGGGTTTGTGGTAGAATTAGGAAAAGAGAAAACCATGATTCCATTTATGTTTTGTTATATTAATTTTGATATTATTAACACTTAGGGAGGAATCAATTTCAGCCAGCTTTAGTTATTATGTGAGTTATTTAATTCTTATCTAATCTTTCCTTACTGCTTTGATAAATGTGTATTTCTCAAATATTTAAATCAAATCATGGCAAATAATTTTTTTGGTAATTTTCAGGGCCTCTGCATCATTTTCCTAAATTTGATACTGATACAGAAAGATTTGATGCTTGGAAAGCAATACTAAATAATGATGTTAAAGAAAAAGGCAATGATTATATATATAATCAATTAAGATTGTGCAACAGACATTTTGAGAATTATTACATATCTCCTAGCAATCGCTTAACAAGAAATGCAGTTCCAACTTTGAATATTGGTAAGAGGTCGTTTAAAACTAACAATTCTTACAAGATTCTCAAACTTTGTGATGACTCTAAAGTAAAATAAACTTAGATAAATCTCTGCTGGTTCGGTCATATTTTTCATTTAATTGACAAAGCAGATATGTATACATATACGGTGTAAAAATGAATAGATATAGGTACAGGGACCAAGGACATTCCACGATCAAATCATTCAGTTATTATCTGAGGGCGGTGTCATGAGTTTCTGAGAAATGAATGTGGCAGAAGCCAGACAAGGCTACCAGGATTGTGAGATTTGGTACTCTATAGTCTATACTCTCTCCCTACCTTGTATAGAACTTGTTGTGAAGAGATGTATGTATGTCCTAAATGTTGATAATAATATAGCTGTAAAGCTGCAAACCTTTTACAAAAAGATTCTTTAAAATATAAACATTGAGATGGAGAAAATAAGTTTTGACGAAAAAACATACTTTTTAGTTAGATTTTTATTTAAATCATGCTATAAAATAAGAATTCCCCAATAAGCTGCTATTTTTGTCCTTAAACGTCTCTGTCTTCTTATAATAAACAGATTTTTCTTTATGTTTTTTACAGACTGTGTAGATGAAAATTCAAAAGCATCTACTGCTAAAGATTCTAGGACATCATCAGCTGCCTTAAGCTTGGAAATAATAAATCCTAACTTACAGCGAAAAGTCAGAATAGGTTAGTATAAATACTTATTACACACTGTGTCTGGGAAAAATTTAAAATGTCATTTTGGTATATGTACTTTATATACTAAATATAGAGTAGTATCTAATCTAAAGTAGTTTAATCGCCTCGTTGGTCGAGTGGTTAGTGTACGTGCCTAACTACACCGATCAACCGCGAGGCTCGGGTTTGATTCCCGACGGGGGCAGGCATTGGTGTAATGAACATTTAGATGTCACATGAACATTTCCGGATCTGGGTGCTTATTAAATGTATTCTGGTATCTATTTAAGTATTTTTTGTATTAGAATAATTGACTAGCACCCTTAACACAGGCATATAATTTGTTTACTTTTGGGGGTTTATTCAAGTAGTGTAACTTACAGGGACACTTATTTATTATAACATCTGACAATGAGAAATTTTCTTAAGCACTGATAATAATTATGATTTATAGAAGTGCCATCTAGCAATTTATAACTATGACTATTTTGATTAAAGGAACCCTTTACAATAAGTTCTTTAAAATATAAATGTCTTGGTGAAGAAAATAAGTTTTAACTAAAAACATATTTTTGTTACAAGGTTTTATTTAAATCATGTTAAAAACTAAGTCTCCAATAAACTGCTACCTATTTTTCTTCTTTAACGCTTCTGGTTTCTACTTGTTATATTAAACAAAATTTTCTTTTTGTATTTACAGACTGTGTAGATGAAAATTCAACAGCATCTACTTCTAAAGATTCTGGGACATCATCAGCTGCCTTGAGCTTGGAAACCATAAACCCTAACTTACAGCGAAAAGCCAAAATAGGTTAGTATAAATATTTATCACCCACTGTGTCTGCGGCTTCCTCCACGTCAAAACAGTTTAGTGTATGTCCCATGTGTCCAGCCATTTTAGGCAAGCCAGAACTAACAAACAGATAAAAATTATAGTATAATATGTTACTTTGACCTAAAAAATAAGTGGTCACCTAATCACAAAACAATAACTGATGCACCAAAATTTTTGTTAATTATGATATTGGGAAACAAACTGACGGACCAAAGGTGGTAATGGCGCGTTGCCAACCTGAGGCCGGGATATTATATGAGGCCTCGAGCAAAAGTAAGTTTACTGTAAAGTAAGCTACATTACCCTCAAAACCTGAACACGTCATGATGTTATCGCAGCAGGAATAGGTACGGCGGTGGCACCAATCCCGGCGAGTAGCTGCGAAACTCTATCACCTAGTCAAATGTCACGGTGTTAGTGACAGTAAGCCTTTTACGAGCTGCCTGGCAGGAAGGCAGATGGTCTATTCTCCACATGAGCTGTCATGCACACTTTCACACTAAAGTTAGTCAGATACCATTATGCTTCGTACCGTGTTATAAAGTGGTAAAGGCTAAGTGCATAAACAAATAATATCGACTAGTGTTATTAGAAGCTGTAGATTCATAGCTAACCTAGTAAAATATCTACTTTATTATTTGTTATTAAGTAACTGAAAGTATATGTAGCATGAACTTAAACATTATGTTTTGATTTCAGCTCATCCTAAGCAAAAACAATACAAATTTATTGAACAACTTCGGCAACGAGTTAAATACCTAAATTCAAAATGTAAAACTCAAACAAAAAAAATTCAAGCTGCAAAAAAATTAGCGGAAAGTAAACAATTCGTGCAAATAATTGAAAATATGCCAAACACGATAAAAATTTTAATGAAAATGCAGTTAAAATGCAGCCAAAAAGCAAGAGGTAGAAAATTTACTCTTGATGAAAAGATTATGGCGGCCTCTATAATGAAACAAAGCCAGAAAGGCTACAATTTTTTAAGAAAATTAATTGTGCTCCCGTCGAAACGAACAATCCAAAGGCTCCTTAGCACAATAAAAATAAAACCGGGAATTGATGAAAATATTATAAAACATTTAAAGAAAATTGTAAAAAACGATCCAGTAGAGAAAAGGTTGTACACTTTATTGTTTGATGAAGTGTCTTTGGCGCCAGGAGTATATTTCGATAGAAAAAGAATTACAGGTTTTGAGGATTTTGGCGATACCAAAACTAAAAATATTGCAGACCACGCCTTGGTCATGATGATTAAAGGTATAAAATCTAAAAAAAAACAACCTGTTTTATTTACTTTTTGTAAAAGTACAACAAAAAAAAATGATTTAAAAAATATGTTAATTAAAATTATAGAGCAATTGAGAGAGGCTGGTATTATTATAGTAGCCACTATTTGTGATCAAGCCACAACAAATGTGAGTTCAATTAAAATGCTACAGCAAGAAACTAAGCAAAAGTATTTACGACAGGGTAAAGAGTATCATTCAAATGCTTTTGAAATAAAAGACCAAAAAATATTTCCCTTGTTCGATACACCCCACTTATTAAAAGGGGTACGAAATAATTTCATGATTAAAAATATAAAATACATAGATAACGGCAAGGAGAAATATGCAAAATGGGAACATTTAAGAATTCTCTTAAATGAAGATCAAGGAAAAAATGAAATAAGAATTTTAAATAAATTGACAGAATATCATATTGATGTACAAAAAATTCCTAAAATGAAGGTAAAGAATGCAGCTCAAGTTTTCAGCCAGCGAGTATCAGCAGTAATGAGATTTCTTGCAAGTAAGTTCTAAGAATATTTTACCTTTTTTTAACTTTCAAAAAAGGGAAACATTCTCAATTTGGCTGGTATATTACTTTATGTGTGTATTTATTTTGCCAAAATTTCCTAACCAATTTACGTAATTATTTTTTTGTTTGATGCCGAATAGATTCCAATTGGTCCCATAACAATTTGGTTCAGCAAAGCCCATTGGTGTTTATTTTATGAGTATTTTCTATTAACGTCCACCTATCCTGATGTCTTTTTTTAATTAAATCAAATCTCACAAGTAAATTTAATTCACTTAGGTGACTTAGTGACAAGATTACAGAAACATCGGCATTTAACAACATGCTATAAAGATATTTAGTAAGGTTATATTATACTATATAAATTATAATATCTAGCCTTATACCATTCTATAAAGATATTAACTTTCAAGGTAATTAAACTAAATCTTATGAACAATGAACTAAAAAGTATTCAATAAAAATAACTGCGTTAAAAAAATCGACATAAAAAGTAAATAAATAAAAAAATAATGTTAATTGTAGACAGTGTAGCCAATTAAATACTTACTTATAATATAATTATTAGTTTAAGGCTTAGCATCGACTTTAAACCTATTGATAAATAGACCATATAAATATTAGGTAGTATATAATTAATATTATTTTTTCTTTATTATTTACTTTTTAAGTCGGTTTTTTGGACATAGTGATTTTTATTATAGTCATGTCAATGTTTTAAGTAAAGTTGCGGCAGCCTTACCCAAAGTCATTTGGTTGAAATTGGTGGCATCTAGAAAATACACAATACACTTATTTCTTCATCAAAATTTTATTTGTTTAATTTAAATTTAAAAAAAAGGTCGAGGATTGGGTTGATTCCTGTTTGGTGATAGATGTGCCACATATAGGTATTCATCGCCTTACCTATTCCTGCCGCCATAATGACTCTGTCTTGTTCCAGTTCGGAGTTAAGGTAGCCGGTAAACTTTGGGCGTCATATATTGGAATACATTCTTGTAATATCTATGGTGTGTATAGGCTATGGTTTCTGTTACCATAAGAACAATTGTGTGATTGTTGGCTGCCCTCTCATATAAATTTCTCTCACTGTGTGACTAAGAAGTAACTTAGGCTGGTTGTGGATACAGACAGTATTTTCAATAAAGCAATGGTTTTATATTGTAATATAATATAATAATAATAATAATTTATTGTCACAAACAATTTTACATTATTTAGGTAGCTTCTGACTTCTACACTAGTTAATTTAAATGTAATGTAACAGAATTCCTAATAGTTAGAAATAAACTTTATAAACACCATTACCTAAGATGGTAATGGTGTTTGATTTTCAATTGTATTTTTGTTACGTGATTACTCGGCCAATCCAAATTGGGTATTAATGATTTATTTAAAAAGTAACAGGTTCATATTTAGAGGTGGTCTCATATAAATTTGATTACGAACCTCCTAGTGGGTTTTGAGTTTTTCTATATACCTTGATGACGGGATACTTAAATTATAATGTCTTATGCAGTTTTACTGAGCTTTAATTATGTTTACTAATATTATAAAGCTTAAGACTTTGTTTGTTTGCTTTAACTCACTAATCTCAGGAATTACTGGCCCTATTTCAAACATTCTTTCAGTGTTAGCCCATTTATCGAGGAAGGATATACCAATAGGAGTAGAGCACCAATTAAGAATGTTTCAAAATCAGGGGTTTTTTTCCCATTGCTAGCTTCCGTTGCGTGCGCTGCGTAAACTGTTAGTTTCGCAAAAAAATTGTGACGGATTCTTTTCCTATACACCCGAAAAGGCAGGCATCGGAACAACCAGGGCTCCTACCACAAGCCGATGATACTGAAGGCGCTAAGTCCCACAATGTGATAGGTGGCAAGCCTACCGCCAATCGGGAACATATCCATTCCTGACAAAGTGACGTAATTTTTGTTTAAAAATTGAAATTACTTTTTATTTCTTATAAACCTGGGTATCGAACCCAGGACCTTAAGAAGCCATGTCTGAAGCCGGACGGTTAACCACAAAGACGATATGCATTTCTAATTTTTTTTTAATCTTCTGTCAGAGGTTTTTGTAACTTTGGATACAGTTGAATTTCACAGGAATAGCCGAAGTGCTGATAGAACAGCAAGGGTCATAACGTATATTCTATTATTTACCTGTGGTATAATAATTATACCACATATTATATATTGTATATATTAATTACATATTAAATATATTAATCGCCTCTGTGGTCTAGCGGTTCAGTTGTTGGACTCGACTGCATGAGGTCCCGGGTTCGAATCCCGGGTCGGGCAACGAAAAGAAAATTAGACTTTTCCAATTTTCTAATAATAAAAAATGTTGCTCGGGATAGGATATGTGCCCTGTTTACGATAGGCTTGCCACCTATCACATTGTGGGGTTTAGTATCTTCGGCTACTCGTGGGTGCCCTGGTTGTGCTTCTGCCTACCTCTTCGGGCATATGGGTGTGAACATACTTTTTTTTATATATCAATCTGAATTTACTCCTACTTTAGTCCACGTTTATTAATAAGATGGTAGTAGGAGTTTATGACAATTTTTGATCCAAGCATTTTTACAGACACATCGACATACCTAACTCAAAACGGCTAGTCGTTGGTTGTGCCTCTGCCTACCCCTTCGGGGATATGGGCGTGAAGATACTTTATAGGTATATTTTATTTTGTATCTATTACACGAAATCGTAATAGCGATCGTGGTATTGAAATTAATAATAACAATAAGTCTTGAACTTTTATTTAGTTTTAGTGACGTATTGTAATTTTGGAAAATCTACTCAGAGAAGCAGCATTTTGGTTCTTTTTATTTGGGATGCTGTTGCAAATCTAAATCTAGAAACGGTACAAAAGTTTTAAAATCCACGCAAAATCTCAATCAATCATCTAAAAAAAACACACATGACCAAAAAACTTTATAAAATAATAAATAAAATCTAATGAAACTATGACAAAAAGCTAAAAAAAATCGTAATTTAAAGTGTGGCAACATTTCAGACGCGATCTCAACATTGGTTTGTGTATTCCCAAATGGTTACACTCACAAAGCTCGAATCGTTCGTAAAACATTTTGCCAAATACAAATTACGAAAATATTCACTTTTCTGTAACAAATCAGCGTTTCACAACTCTGTAAAATAAAACGTATCATTTTGTTTCCAAAACATCTGCTTCATAAATCCGGGCGACAGTTATGG
>DVZK01000208.1:0-13425 GCA_018236665.1 Calephelis perditalis | reverse complement strand
CGTTAAAATCTCCTCCCATTACCAAATAATTTTAGGTCATTTTATTTATTGTTTTTGTTTTTCGTCACTATGTTATGGCGACAGGAATAGGTAAGGCGGTGGTACCAATCCGGGTGAGTCGCTGCGAAACTCTACCACCTAGTTAGATGCCACGGTGTTAGTGACGGTAAGTCTATGCTCGCCTTTTACGAGCTGTCTGGCACAGGAAGGCAGATGGTCTATTCTACATACGAGACTGGACCAACACCGGGAACACATATTGTAATCCTACTAATATTATAAATGCGAAAGTTTGTAAGGATGTGTGTATGTTTGTGACTCTTTCACGCTCGAGTGGCTAAACAGATTTGTCTGAAATTTAAAATACAGATAGATT
Organism: Calephelis perditalis; assembly: GCA_018236665.1. Classification (NCBI taxonomy): domain Eukaryota; kingdom Metazoa; phylum Arthropoda; class Insecta; order Lepidoptera; family Riodinidae; genus Calephelis; species Calephelis perditalis. The sequence continues at coordinate 13,049 of DVZK01000208.1, read as the reverse complement.
GTGACCTGGATTAACATATAGGCTACTTTTAATCCCGATCCCGCAACAGGTTCCTGCGAAAACGCGGGCGAAGCCGCAGGCAACAGCTAGTGTAATGTAATGGAAATACTACATATTATTATTTAGTTTTAACATGTTTGAGTTCCTAAAACTAACCCCTAATTTTTTTATAATTTACTGATTTCAGGCACATTTACACTTTTTTTTGTTGCATAGAATCCAGTCTTACCAATAACATATTATTGTTTGTGAAACAAAGTTTTAGTTAGTTCAAAAAAAGTATGTATTCCATACCAATTTTTCTTTTGAAATTTATTAACATTTTATGTTACACCTGTTTCCACTTGTACAATCAATCTTTTTTTACTTCTAAAAACGAGATAGTAAATTACTTTAGGTAATACTTTTTATCCATTTTAATGTTTTGAATATGGATTTGTAGCGTATACCAAGAAGCTTATACAAAATACGAAATAGCGCTTGAGTATAGAGATGGTAAGATACATTTTTTTTATTTATCTTAAATTAAAAACAAGAGTGTATTGTCCAAGATACTTTGCCAAATTAGTATCCCTTAGAAGTGTAAGTTTTCCTTTAAAGCTTTAATCTTTTTTGGTATTCATTAAAACATTACTGTATTGTATTTAATACTGGTTCCTATTTTAAGTAGAGTCGTCACTATATGGAGACTAGCACTTGCTTAAATGTGTCTAAGTAGTTTCATAATTCCAAAATTAATTTAATGTACTGTATTTACAATGAATTATAATCTTTTTATTTAAAACTCTAATATCAATAATTGCAACGATTTAATTGTGTGTAACACATAGATAAGGCAACGAACCCAATCTATCCTTTTTTTGAAGCTGAATCTGTAATGTATTAGCGTTTGGGTGTTTTATGTAAATATTCATTTATTTGCAAGTTTAATAATACGTTATTTACGTACCAGAAACTGTCCAAATTAAGTAGTGAATAAAATCAACCTATTACATTCTTACATTTAAGCAGGTTCAACATTACAAAATAGTTGAATCGCAGGGTTCGACCGGATGGCACTACAGTTATCAAGGACGTTTGCTGTAGTAAAGGTTGTGCAGACGGATTTCGGTGTCGGATTTTTGAGTTCAGCAGTTTTTTTCTCACATTTTTTTTGGTTTTTGTTTATAATTTGCATTTGATCAACCAAATGCAAACTGTTAATTATGCGCTGCATTAAATCAAAAGCAGGATTTTATAAGCATGTTTTACTATTAATTTTTTTCATGTTTTTGCACTAACACGTAAGCACTATCACGTAAGCACCAGCATTTCTTTTAAAGACACGCACTAAAAAAACCTAAAATTACCAATATTTCATGTTTTTGGGATAAAAATAGCTTTAAATACAAGTACTAAATTTCATTTTATTCTTATTTTTTTTAGATCTAACGAAGAAAGCAATGCCCCATCGACCTCAGGCCAAGAGCAAGCTGTGGTCGCGGCCGTGGCCGCGGTCGCAATGTGGTAAGGGGTAGAGAAAATGTTTTCTTTTTTTAAGAGGCATGAAATGGCTGCGAGCCGTTGAACGGGTAGAGAATGTACTCAAGAGCCGTAAGTACCTATTTCTTTGGCTCTTGTTAAAGTTCGTATTCGTAACGTAACTGTTTTAGTGAGAAGTACGGAGAAGAGTTGTAAAATTATTTTGTTTTTGAAGGGAAGAACTATCAGTGCCGCCCGGCAAGTCTCGCTGAGACATATTGCTAACCTGTCGGCGGTAGACAAAAAAGAGCTACTTCACCGTAAGCGGCGGAAGGAGCTTCAGTGGGCACTCCTTCCTGATGCACCTTCGCGCAAGCGACGTACTTTGTAAATACCTACTTTTTTGATATTTTCCCTTTATTTAAATGTAGCTGTAATTAGAATTACTAAACATGTAATTCCTGATTTTTTTTATAGAAATTATTCTAAGAGGAAGCCATGTAAAGTAGTGGCATCACAACCTTTAAGTTCCTCCCAAGTTTTTGCGATGCCACCGCAACCTTCTACTTCACAGGACTACCAACCAAGACAATCTACGGCACCCTTAATTATATTGCCGGCTGACGTCAACTTTGGTAAATATGGTATTATATAATATTTTTTATAGTTAACGAGAAGGATAATGACGTTGCCGTGGTCGGAGAAAGCGACAGTTCTGTTGGTACCGCAGAAGAGAACTATGTACCCATAACCCAACTCGCTCAGTTCTTTGGATTCGATTATTTTCTGCTGGTCAACCATAGAAAACGGGGCGAGTGTTTGTCGAACGTCCCGAAAAGGACAGTATTATGACAATGACATCACAGACTGCGATGCTTCTTGTTAATTTACTCGCTTTTCGAATTGAATATTTATTTCAAATTATAATTTTAAAATAGCCACTGGTTTATTGGACTTAATATCTTAAGTACCTTTCTTTGAATATGAGGTGGAAGTCCCCGTAAGCAGTTGTAGGCGACGAAATTAGTCCATTGCTAAGAATAAAGCACGTTACCATAATGAAGTCTAATGACCATAATTGGACATTAAGTTACATGTTACTTGTTTTTTCAGATGCCATCACGACTTATGTAAACGATACTAAATTCAAGTATTATACCCCCAGTCTTATGAAGAATCATATTTTACTTTTAATGGCTCCGGTACAGTGATATATTTCTCGAGAATCATGAGCAATAAGATATACCGTCTTAAAATTTCATTAAAACTTCACTGACAGCGACAAACTGGTAGACATACCAACAAAAGCAAGATTGTGCAAAATTCTACCAATTGCTAACTATTTTAACCACAAGTTATCCAAATTGCATTACCCACGGTAAGAGATAGAGATAGCTAACTGATGAGCCGCTGCTTAAGTGGTTCGAACGGCTAAGTTTTGCTCAGAAGATTGATTCAAAGGCCGCGCAAGTAAGGATTAAAACTAATGAGATATGCGAGTCATCGAGTGGGTGTCTCATGCGGTTTTTTAATAGGCTGGAAAGAACAAACCGACGATGACTAACAATAATGAAGCCAATGATGATACCGAAACCAGACCTGACCATACAAAACAGATGAATCAGACAGAACGGATGAGCCGGAAGGAACAAACCAGCCAGAATAAACAGGTGAACGAGACAGAACAATAGCCCCAGATGACCTTAACCATGTTTTTATAGTTCTCATGCTTGCTTTAATTACAAAGTTTATAGTGATGTGCTAATTACAATTCTGGATTTTTTATTTTACGTTTCCAGAAAAGAATATTTGGACAAGATATGTTAATCACCGTCAATCGTAATAAGAATTCGTTCAATTGTAACTTTAAAGTAATAAAGTAGTTTGAATGTACTTAATGTAGTCACTTTTTTGTAAAAATAACGAATCTTATAATAAATAAGTATAAATAGTCAACTTTGTGAACTATGATAAAATAAATGTTGGTAAAAGGTAAATAATTATTCTTCTTTTCAATTCACTACATTTCCCTATTAATTAGTCTAATAACTCAGAAGTCTGGTTAACTGGAAGAGAATTCTGAAACATTATAATAATACAGATGTTACATATTAATATAGATAATCAATACAATTACACATTACATACAAATTTAAAGAAAGAAAAAATTTCGCCTTATACAGGTTTTTAACCTGTACCCTTTCGTATCAAGCCGAGGAATGTTCTAACCATTTGAACTACTGAGGATTCAAATGCTGTAACGCAAATTTTAATTCCATTCTTTACCTTTTTATAAGGGTAGTAATGTCTAAGAAAAAATTACGCCACATAATTTAAAATTTGAAAAAAGTAAACCCAAGCACACGGCAAGTGCTAAAATTAAAATCCCTTGAGAGAAAATAATATTATGGCCATTATAAATGCGAATTCCATTTATAATGATGAACTCATTTAGTAGATACTCAGAACTGTGTATCTTTAAGGTATAAACGGTAAAGAACGGAATTAAAACTTTCAGTACAGAATTTAAATTTTCAGTACCTATTTCAAATGGATGGAGCATTCCTCGGCTCGAGATGAATGGTTACATGTTAAAATCCTGTCTAGGGCGAATATTTTTTTTTCTTTAACATTTGTGCAAGTATCGTATTCTTATATCTATATTTATAACTACCACTCAACCCACCTTCTTTATTTAGACTAAGTAGTTGAAGATTTCAATAATTTTACACAAGGTCCTTCCGAAATAGGTGTTCAAGTTTTTAGACTGTGTTCAGCACATGTAATAAATTATATCCACATGACAAATATGTAACGTAATTATAATATTTCGGTTTTTTTTTGATTTAGGGCTTAAAAAATAAACTATGCCTTTAATTCAATTATTAAAGTCAATAAAGGATAGGCCGCAAATAAAAGTTTGTTTCCTACAAAAATTTTCTAGTCTTATTTTAAATATGAATTAAAATGGATGAATTTATTCCTTAGTAAGTCATATAACAAAAATAAAGTCATTTGAATCACAATATTTTTCATGTGGATATCTTTCGTTACATGTGCTGAACAGTCCTCCCGTGTTGGTCCAGGCTCCTTTGTAGAATAAATCATCGCATCTAGGCAGCTAGTAAAAAGCGAGCATAGGCTAACCATCATTAACATCGAGACTTCTGACTAAGTGGTAGAATTTCGCAGCGACCCGCTCGCATTGGTAGCACTGCATTACTTATATTCAATCCAACTCCCTTACGGGATAGCCAGAGAGTATCGAGTGCCCAATCACAACATTTGCAGACCCACCTTTATACAGATTAATAATCACCTTATTCAAGCAAACACGCCGGTTTTGCATTTGATACTCTTTGCCTAGCCCGTAGGGATCTTGGTGTGAGACTATCTTACACTACATTTATCCACATTTTAATTTTTTCCCATTTGTCATTATTTCATCTGTCATTCTTTCCACATTGCTATATAAGTTCCTTACGGGGTAGTTAGAGTGTCGATTTCTAAATCTCACGATCCTGGCAGACCTGTCTGGCTTCCTCCACATTTTTTCCCTTTTCATACAAACTCTCCGGTTTCGAAGACTCTTGACACCTCCCTTAAATTAAACATTGTTACAAATTTCATAAAACCCCTAGACTTTTTAAATACAGACATTTGTGTATGTCGCACAAAGATATATTCCTATCAGTCATCAAAACCCTGCCTCTTGAATGGTCAGAGGAGTTAGGTTCGCACGCTCTCGACCAACAAAGCAAACTGAAATTGTTATTTATAAAATTAAAATATTGGAAGATACTCGTAGTATCTGTGCTCACGTTTGACCAAAAGATGCATGCTTACCGCTTTGTTTACACTATGCTAAGTTATTAACTTATTATTAATTATTAAATGTACACAAGAGATATTACAAAATATACTAAAAGGTAAATAAAACAAAGTACAAAAGGTGAGCTTAACTCTAATAAAAAACTGATTTTATTTATGATAATAGAAGGCAAGCAAGTAGACGGATTTCCTGATGGTAAGAAATTTAAGCCGCTTAGAGAAACCAAAGGTGGTAATAGTGCGTTGCCAACCTGAGGCCGGGATGTTAGGCATCGAGCAAAAGTAAGTTTACCGGCTACCTTACCCTCCAAACCGGAGCACGTCAGCGGCAAGCATTGGACGTTAGGGCGGCAGAATTAGGTAGGGCGGTGGTACCAATACGAGTGAGTTAGGCTTATAGAAGCCTATGCTCTCCTTTTACGAGCTGCCTGGCAGGAAGGCAGATGGTCTATTATGCAAAGGAGCCCGGACCTACACGGGGTATTCTTCTGGTTGACCAGCAAAAAGAAAGTAATAAATGAAATGAGTGGACCTGATGCACTTATAAATAAACTGTTACATTTAACGTAAAAAATAATTAAACAAATAAACAACCCGAACTGAATATAAACTTACAGTAAATTTAAAAGACAGTGCTCAAAAAAAAGCCAGGCCCGGCGCGTTCTAAATGTAACTCAAATTATAGTTTTTTATAAATAAAAAAAATACTGCATAGAAGGCATCATCGAAATCAAGGGCTAAATATATTGTGATATTGCTATTCGAATTTCAAAAGGCGTCATTATTTAATATTAGTAAAAGTAGTATTAAATACTTACAATCACGGTTTATTATTGATATTTACAAACACAACGTTAATATTGACATTTAGTTATTAAGATTAACATATACAAATATTAATGAATAGGTCCTTGAGGCTGAGAAATAAAAAAAGAGTAGGTACCTTCGTATGGAATAACCACAAAGCGCGCCCCTATCCTAAAGGGTCCCCTATCCTAAACTGCGTCATCTTTAGGTGTCGCATACAATCTAGGCACGATAGAAGTAAGACATACCTATTACACTTACATTCTATACAAAAGGGAAAATGGTCAGAACGGAATATCGCAATACTACTGTTCTTGCATTCATTGGAGACGAACGTTGGGATGTTGTGCTCATATCATGAGCGTAATATATTACTTAGGATGGGCTAGACATCAAGAACAGTTCAACCATCCTGCATCATTTTTGGATAATTTAGTTTTAAGCCTAGAAAATCAATAACAATTGTAATGAAATGGATATAAATGTAACTATTCATTTCATATAATAAAAAAAAACAATATAAAAAACTTAAACTATGTTATTGAACTAATATAACATAATCTAATATACTATTTGAATGCAAAGATACATAAAAACGATGGAAAAATAAGCCCACAGTACATTTACTAATATTAAGTACCTACTCGTAGATAATGACACCTCTCGAAATTCTAATAGCAATATCACACATTTAGCCATCGATTTGGATGATGCCCCCTATGTAGTATTTGTTTACTCATTTATATCAAGAATTTGAGGTACATCTTGTTTGCGCCGGCCTGGGTTTTTTTTTCATACAATATGAGCATTGTCCTTTACGCATTGTGAGTCAAAACTACGCAAGTGGTTCACCAGATGGTGGTCCACCACCGCCCACGCATATCCGCAACTACGGGTAAGAGACAACCGTCGCCATAAACACCACAGATGTTATAGGACTGCATCCTGTGGCCTATTGTACAAGTATATTGGCTTCTGCACCCTCTAGACAAGAATGTGATAATTTCTAATAACCGTAATAGGCGGCAAGAATAATTAAGGCAGAGGATTCCATCTCAGCCAGTTGCTGCACAGCACTCTACTAGTGGATATAAAATAATAGGGGATATAAAATGAAAAGAAAATTTGTTAAAAAACTTTATTTTCAAATAGTGGTTATCTATTAACAATATTGTTATAATTAGGCCAATGTGTCAGCGAATATTATATTATGATAAACATCTAAACGTATTTTTATACAATGATATGCCTACGCTAAAGATTCTGCAATACTCACACAAACAAACACCAAAATACAATAATTTATGGTCCATTGTTAACAGATAATCTACCATTCTCAAATTACATCTAAACGAGTAGAAAATAAACTAAAAAAATGTATAAACAGATAAAATAAATGCATTCCATAAACCATATATTTAAATTAATACAATTTAACAAACGATATTAAAACTTACAATATAGTGTCAAATATTAAGATACGTTAATTTAAATTATTAAAACGGAGTGCCGTCTGATTACTATGTCTATACTGCGAAATATAGATATATAATCATTCCTTTACGCAATTCATTTTACTCATATAGGTACATTGTTAATCATCATTCAAGGCACATTTCCTTTTGGTATGTTGCTGATGTATCCAAACTCCTTTGAACATGCGTATTTGTGAAAGATTATAAGCTGCATAGAGATTTGTACTTTCGATTATATCAAAGTACAAATCTTTATGATATATATTTCAATAGCTATCGTAATGTAACTGTTACAAAAATATCTATTACCTATTCTAAATTGAATTAAAATGTTAGAGAAGGCTAAGGATGTTAAACAACAAATACCCTTTTTATTGGATGTTGTGTTTATGGTGCGTTAGTTTATAATACTGTAAAATGATACAGGAATTTAGTTTTCCAATGAAAACCATTATAGTTAAAATAAATGCTTATTTGCAAAGTAAATGCTTAAAATTATTGATCTGGAATACGATTCTAGATAGAACAGTGTGTGAGCAGCTTATCCTAAAGTTTAAAATATTAAAAAAACTACACTGCAAAATTTCTACATATATAGCCTTTTTTGAATTGAAGAAGCAGAACTAATGATACTTTTGCATCTAAAATCTCTTATCAATATAAAAAGAACTGTATGCCATAATTCTAATACTTTTTGATTTAGTGTACGAATTTTTTTTTAATTATTTTATATTACATCACTTGATACTAAAATGTAATTTACAATTTTATATTAATCGTTATATATTTATAAAATTACAAAACAATATTTTACTCCTACTTTTACTTTTTTTACAAACGAATAGTGGAAATACTAATTTTTGAAGGGTATTTGAAAGCTGTACACTTGTAACTATTCTAATTAGAATCGCTTTTGATGACGGATGCATTACAATTGATTTGCGGTTGTATTTGGCCGCTGTGATTTGAAGAGCTTGGAGTAGTATCTACCAAAGTCCTGAAGAATAGCCGCCTGGTGGTACCCGATTGTGTAGAATGCTGCTATTGCCGTTTACCGATGTTACTGTGTTGATTTGACCATTCATGGATCTGTAACCATCTCCGGTGATTGGGTTGCCTTCTGTAATAATCAAAATTTACGTTAACATCACATTTAAATGACAATTTCCAAAATCAACTTACTTGAGATTTAACTACAAAATGTGAAATACCTATGAGTGATTATTAAATAGTGTTTACTTCAAGGTCACTTATTTAATAATATAGGTGCGAAACAACAAATTATAAATATAGAACTACTTAAATAAACTGATAACCTGATCAAAAGGGGAAATACATATTTTTCATGAAATGTTAACATTAAAAGCTCAATGTACTGTCTCATTTTAAAAGTGAAAAATGTCTTCAATTTTTTTTAATATACCAACCATTTAATTAATAATTAGGGCGAATGAAACTGCAAAAATCGTCTCCAACTATTTCATTGCGTACTAAAGTCGCGATTAATAATTCTTTTTTTTTAAGAGTCACAATACCGAGGTGGTCCCACATACATTTTGTTAACATCCTGTTAATAGTTTTTCAGTTCCACTTAATAGTGCATACATTTTTTTATGTTGACGACCACATCAATGAATGTATGCATTATCAAGTGCAAAAACTAGTAGAATTAGGAAAAAATAATATGGGACCACCTCGGAATCATGACCTATCTTTCAAAAAAAGAACCATTAAAATCAGTCGGCTATTTATTTACCGAGTAATGACGTAACAAACAAACGAAACAAAATCAAAAAAACATGCAGTCGCATTGAGAACCTCCTCCTTTTTTCTAGTCGGTTGGAAAGAAAAATTAAATTCTGCTCCAGAAGCAAAAGGTACGAATTATGTGTAAATTCGTAGTAAAAGCCATAGCGCCTAGCAATATTTTTTTCATAGTAAATTCATGTAGTTGAAACGTGTTGTTGTATTTACCTTTCCGCTCTTCATATAAAACTTTAATTGTTCTAAAATATAAAACAATGTATATATATGTATAGTGTGGAAAGTACAAGTGTTTGTAAATAAATTGTATCAAGAATTCCACCAAGCACCGACGCTATGAAGTATAGAAATATGTTCCAAAATTGGCGTAACCATTGTAATATACCTAATAATTGTGCCCTAAATGTTTTCCAAATGTGGTCTGCCCCGGCCATAACACAACATTTAAGGTGTCTGTCTCTGTCTGTTTGTCTCTGTATGTCTCTCACCATATGAGGAATAACCTTAAAAAAACTGGTAGCAAAATTCTACTCATGTTTTACCAAAATGAACTTTAACAACTATTTGAAAGTAGAGATAGATGCGTATGATAGGTGCTGCAAAAGGTCTCTACAAGGTGTAGATATTTTATCGACATATATATGCCCTAAATGGCGAACATAGAAAAGAAAATAATAAAACGAGGCTGACTGTACAAGAGGAGAAGCTAAATAATATCGTAGAGGATAACTACGTCTGGAGAGCAGCCACACCTCGTGAAACATTTAGAGATACGCGGGTCGTTGTGGGGCGCGACGGTCTTTGCGAGATTGCTAGCCCCAAGGTACATCTCTTTATTAATGCACACCGTTGCCGAGAACATAACAAACTTTAAGAAAACTACGTCTTCAAATGAGACTCTCGTTTCCCCAACATTAAACAAGTAACAGTTTACACCTAGATAAAAATCTCACGGAGAATTCTTTTTGTTGGCTATTTTCTGCTATTACGGATGAAACGAAGTTTAAATAAAGTTTAAAATAAGTATAATGTCTACTGTACCGAAAGGTTTAACTGCTTTTTCTGAGTATGAATATGTATGTACGTGCCCGTATCCCGCAAAAAGTTAGGCAGGGCACTCACTGTTAGCCGAGACACTAAGTCCCACAATGTAATAGTTGATATACACCCATAATATACGCATATGATTTGACGATTTTGGAAGTATCCACACGCCCATATCCCCGATGAACTAGTCAGAGGCACAACCAGGGCACCCCACGACTAGCCGAAAACACTAAGTCCCATAATGTGATAGGTGGCAAGCCTATCGTCAATCGGGCACGTATCTAATCCCGAGCAACGTTACTTTTTTTAAAAAAAAGTAACGTTGCTCGTTTTATTTACTAAATTTACTACTTTTTAAATATTTTCTAAGACCGCTAGACCACAGAGGCGTATGTTTTGGAGATATGCCACTAAGTAAGTAAGGTAACCAATTACCTTCAGCCAATGAGCAATTTTAAAATACGTTAACGTGTCGAGGACAAGGAGGAAATTACCTGTAGCAACATTGGAGAGCGCTAGTTGTCTTGCAAAACAGATCGGATCTAGAGCCAGAAACAAGCGGTGAATTTGCGAAACTTTCCGTGACAGTAAGCCACAGGTTTTCCGTGTCGAGTTGTTGCGCATAACACAATTAGTGTTTGGGTTTTGTATATTTATATATTATTACTATCCTATTATATACTATATACTATTATTATGACTACGTGACAATGTTTTGAAGATTTAAAGCTTTATACAGCAAAACCTGACTTTTACCACCTCAATAGTCAGTTGGTTGGTGTATACGCTTTACGAGTTTAACTAGACGAGCTTGGGTTCCAAATCAGAAAAGCATACATTTGTGCATCGTGAGATTGACACTTGATTACCTATGACTATTGTTGTTGATTCCTAGCACAGGAAATGTGCTAAAATTAGTTTTATTACCAACTAGCGTCCCGCCCTGGCTTCGCATGAGTATTAAATATATGTATAAACGTTCCTCTCCAATCTATTTAAAAAAACGCTTTAAAATCCGATGCGTAATTTCGAAGATTTAAGCTTACAAGGACAGAGAAATCGACTTTGTTTCATACTACGTAGTGATAAATTAAACACTGGATAAACACTTTTTTTTAAACACTAATATTATTGTATTCGTAACCAATGTTGCCACGTCAACCACGCGTAGCATGTTACTTGTTGGATATTTAACGGTTGAGTGTTAGATAGTGGTTAGTTAAACAAGCTTTTTTTTTGAAAAGGCTGTACATTTTTTGCTTGAGGATGGGTTAAATGCATGAAATTTGACAAGAAATATAGACATTTTGCTCTCTGCTCTGTGATCTAGTAGGCCGGTTGTGGACTTAATTTCACGAGGTGTTGAGGCCATTTTTTCAAAGCTCTAGGTCTTACTACCTTCAGCTAGTCATAGCTCGTGCACGCCCGGATTGTACCTCTACGTACCTATTCCGGAACACGGACGTGAAAATGGTATTTTTTAAACGATAACGTTTTAATGAACGTATATCTTTAAATAGATTTATAATTTTAAGACCTATATGTAAATATTATTTCAATTAGATGTACCTGACTTAGTAAGAATGTCAGGCTCATTTATGAAATGGGTCACAAGAAAGGTATTTAAAGTATCCTGTAGTTCGAAAGAATTAACTTCTGGCATAACACTATCGGCTATCTGTCGAAACTCCTAAGACATTTCATTAACTTTTCCATAGGTTGCTAGAGACACGTTTTCTAATTTATAGAAATCTGTGCCGCTTTTTTTAACAAATTTAGTTCTCTTAGTTCCCAGTAGAATTGTTGTTCAAAGCTTTCAAATAATTAACGAAGAAACTGGCATACTCATGATAAGGCTTCAGAAGAATACAAACAAATATGTTAATAAGTAGGTTATCCTAGTTGGCGACATCTGTTTGTTTGTACTGAGGATGAGGCAAGGTTCGATGCAGTAGGCGTTCGTGGTGTTGGCTCTGAATATACACCCTTGCCTTTTTTGTTCTGAAATAAATATCTTCACGCCCATACCCCAAAGGAGTAGGCAGAGTAGGCACCCACGACTAGCCGAAGGCATTAAGTCTCACAAACTAAGATTATTAATATTTGTTTTTTCAGTTCTGCAAAATACTTATAAACTAAACCAAAACCTTCCTAACTCGTAAATATGGTCAATATTCCCTAAATTTATTATATTTTTTTTAAATTGTTTTTACTTCAAATGGAATTCTTAATTTCTTCACGTCTTAACGCTTTATCTCTCTCTTTATTTTAACAATGATTATTTCATAAATTAATTAAGAATTGTGCCATTTTTCTTAATGGTACCATGAATATATTATATTTAATATGCAATACGTGACCACTTATGCAAGATCTTTTGTCTTACAGTAATGTTACCATTAAGTAAGATCACAGCTAAATTTAAATATACTTATTATAAGGTAATTATTTTTATACACTAAATTTGTGCAATGGATTACACAATGCCTTTAAACATACTTTAATCTCCTAGAAATCAGTAAATGGTTTTGTAAAAGAAATAAGGATTTACAGCTGCACTTATTATACAGTCATCTTGAGGTGGAAGTTTTTTTATGGTATTAGAAGGCAAACAAGCAGACAGATTTCCTGATGGTAAGAAATTCACGCCGCCTAGAGACACCA
>DVZK01000207.1:0-13432 GCA_018236665.1 Calephelis perditalis | reverse complement strand
GCGACGTGAATTTCTTACCAACAGGAATTCCGTCTGCTTGTTTGCCTTCCAATATTATATAAAAAAATAATCTTTAATTATAATTATCAACACAAGAGGGAAATAGACCTACTTATTTAACAAGGTTGTTAGTTTAATATTAGCTTACGTAAAACACAGACCTAATTTGAGTAAACATTTTCACAGGCTTTCATCAGCACGCAGTAAATATATGGAGCTCGGCTTATTAAATATTTTTATGCTAATGGAGACCTAACAATATGCATTTTTCAAGCAAGTTTAATAGCAGGAAAACTCTTATATTTTTTAAATTACCTTAGTGGTCTTGTGGTTCAGTGTTTGTGTTGGCTATATGAGGTCTTGACTTCGATTCTCGGGTGCAACTCAAAATGTATGTTTTAAATTTTATCATGAAAACGGTGTCCGGAATTGGATAAGTGCCCGGTTGGCGATGGGTTTGTCCTCTATCGCGCTGTAGGTCTAAGTACCTTCGACTAATCGTGAGTAACAGATGAACTTCTGCCTACCTCTTTGGGATACGGGCGTGGAGAAGCTTTTTTGGAAAATAAATTTACATGCATACTACATACTACATACTGTAAAAACTATTCCCATTCATCCTGTTTCCTATTTTCAGAATTATCTTCCTAATTGACCGATTTAAAAAAAAAACTACCAATTTTAACTACGATTCACTTAAAATTAAATCCTTATCTTTTAAAATTACAAGCGTTTTCCCGAAAACATTAAAATATTGGACCCGAAACGTTTATCGGAAACCGGTCTCCATTATTTTGTTTTAATTAGCTTAAATGGACGATTTAGCAATTTCATAATATTTAATTGATTATGGGTAAGGGGAAGTACAGTGAGTTTCAAAATTATTTATTTTTATGATGTAAGAGGTAATGGTTTATTTTAGAGGTAATGGTGCGTTGCCAACCTGAGACCGGGATGTTGCGTCTCAAGCAAAAGAAAGTCTCTGAACTGGAACACCTCAACGACAAGCACTAACGTTATGGCGAGGTAAGGCGGTGGTACCAAATACCAATCTGACCGAGTCGCTGCAAACCTCTCCCAACTGGTCAGAAGACACGGTGTTAGTGACGGTAAGCCTATGCTATTCTTTTTCGAGACGAGGTCGGGTACTCCAAGTTTTAAGTAGCCATTATAGACTGTATTACTGTGTTATGAAGACTATAATGTCAACTTAAACTTTGGCACACTTTAGTCTATGTTTACTAATATTTTGTTTTACGAGGGATTTAGTTTTTGTAGTAAAGTAAAATCTTAAGACTAACAACCAGACCACAAAAGTCAAGAGCAATTTTGTCATAAAAACATATAAAGGATAAAATACAGGGATTGTAAAAATATAAATTTGGTAAGTACCTACTTATAAATAAGTACGTTTTGTCGTATTTTTATTGTAGCATTTAATACGTCTGTCAATTTTCTCTAAATGATAATACCTTCGGGTTTATGACATCATGTAACTGACGATACCCTTCCTTTTATGGCTGGCAACTTAAACGCTACAATTGATCCAGGATAGTAACGTTTTTGAGTAAAAAAAAACACTATCATCATTAATATGTTTCATTTTTATTTCATTTAATTATTTTTATGATATTGGAAGGCAAACAAGCAGACGGATTTCCTGATGGTAAGAAATTTACACCGCCTAGAGAAACCTAAATTGGTAATGTTGCGATGGCAACCTGAGGCCGAGATGTTAGGCCTCGATCAAAAATAAGTTTATCTGCAACCTTATCCTCCGAATCGCAACACGACAGTGGCAAGCGCTGACGCTATAGCGGCAGAAATAGGTAAGGCAATGGACCAATCCGAGCGAGTTGCTGCTAAACTCTACCACCTAGTCAGATGTCACAGTGTTAGTGACGGTAAGCCTATACGCGCTTTTTAACGAGCTGCCTGGCAGGAAGGCAGATGGTCTATTCTACAACAGAGCCCGAACCAACACTATATATGAGGTACTTATTAACTATTAGGAAATCCGCTATTATTATTGGAGCTAACGTTAATACACTAAGTCCCACAATGTGAAAGATGGTGGGGCCAATCTCCAACCAGGCACTTATCCAATCCCGGGCAACGTTAGTTTTATTTTAGAAAATTGAGAAAATACATTTTCTTTTAGTTTTACGACCCGGGAATCCAACCCGAGGCCTTAAGAAGTTAAATCCAACACCGGAGCGCTAGACCACAGAGGCGATTATTGGATTAGTTGAAATTTGTAAAGCAGAGAGCACACACTGAAACTGCAGCAGCGCGCCGCACCACTAATGTGGTACTTATAGTGTCGGAATCATTGCGGTCTAACGGCGGAGCGAATCTAACTAACGATGGCGCAAAATACTCATGTTATGTGCCATTGTCGTATAGTTTTTTTTTCCTGGACAACTTACACAAACTGTATCGAAACCCAAAGGAAGCTTAATATAAATAATTGTGTTAGCGTGGATTAAATAATATGCATAATAATAATTAAAGAATCTATATACGTCTACCTAAGCTACGGCGTCTTTGAAACGGCAGATTTCATATTTTTTTGGTACTTATGTAAAGCTTGATATGGTAATAGATCAAAAAGGATATCAGATAGAGTTCGCATACATATATGCAAATATTCACATCAAGTCCATTAAGGGGTAGGCAGAAAGTATCGAGTGCCTAACCTCACAATCCTGGCAGGCCTGCCGGGCTCACTACACATTCATTACCCTTTTTATACAAACACGCCGATTTCGACCACTCCTGAGGTAGCTTCAAATATTATCCGAGCGATTTTATCGAGGAATATCAACCTTGGTCTCCTGGGATACCTACATTTATGCACATTCGCATTATATACCAGCTTCGTCAATCTTCCATCCATCATCTTACCATATGACACATTTCTCAATTTAATACCAACACTTTCTTTCAATCTCACTCTCTCTCGGATCTCCCTGTTAAGAATGCGGTCAGCAAGCATTACACCACCGATTTCCCGTAACGCTATAAATTCGTATATTATTTCTTGTTTCGCATTTTTTATGTAAAAAGTATCTTCACACCCAAATTCCTGAAATGGTAGCCGACAAAACTAAGTCCCACATTATGATAGGTGTCAAAGCCTTTCGCCAACCGGCATATTCAATAAATCCCAAAAAAGTCATTTTTACTAGAAATTTAAAAATACACGTTTTCTAGCATTTTTGCTGTCCAACACCGGACCGCTAGTTCATTATACGATTTTCATCTAATTTTTTTTGATATTCGAAGGCAAACAAGCAGACGGAGGAAATCCGTGGCAAGAAATTCACACCGCCTACAGACACCGAAAGTGGTAATGATGACGTTGAGGCAGGCTGAGGCCGGGAGCTTATATTATGGATGTTATCTAATCTCATACCAACTTTTACATAAGTACAATAAAAATTAAAAACGACAATTTCAAAGACGCTACAACTTAAAATAGGTATATTACGATTTTCATTCAGAAAAAATCATTGGCTTACACTAAAATACCACCCTTATTTTACGATTTATATGCAAGTGTTATAAATATTCAGTTCAATCATAAATGATGGAGTAACTTACAGGGTATTTTGGCTGGCACGTGATCCGGAAGGGGCCCGCCGATCGGTATTTGCAGGGGTGTGATGTCAAACGCCGTCATATCATCCTCACCGCCCCCCTCGTCGTCGTAGTTTATAATGTTCTCACGCACGTCATCATCTGGTCCAGGATACTTGATATGCGCTTCACGGCGCCGGTTGTACACCACAAACACTAACACAAGAACTGAAAGGGGAAATTAATATATTAATTGAACAGTAGTTTTAGCTGGCCAACTGCAAACATTAAAGATTATGTAGATAAAAAAACATGAGGAATATATTTACGTAAAACGCTAATAAGATTTTTCCTAAATTTAAAAAAAAATTAACAATAAAAATATTATAACTATGATTGTTATGGTTTTCAGTATGTTCAATAATAAACTAGTGAGCATTAAAAAGGTTATTAGAAATTATTTGTTAGAGAATGAAACACTTCTTATTGATTTCTTTAAAAATCAAAATAAGTGATTTGTGAGGTTTTTGAATATACCGATTCAATTCTATTACCCAGCGGAACAATGCTGAGTACGACGTTCTAGGATCTAGGTTGTCAACTTGATAAATGCTCTCGAGTTACCCTCAAATCGAACAATATAACCATTATAAGATAACGATCCAAACTCAGTCCATGTGAGGTATATAGTGCAGCTGTGGCACAATAAACAAGCTGATAAAATAGAGCTAGTTGGCGACGTCGCACGTTTGCCAAATTAAGAGTTTATCGGCTACTGGGGCTCAGTCCAAAATTTAATCCCTAAAGCGTCAGACAATTATTAACATAGTGCTTTCTAAAAGCTTTGGTATTTACCCGCTGTAATGTATGACGTCAAAGCTTTTAAATGCAGCTACGAAAATGAAGTTACATTCGCATTAACGTTCAACCAAAAACAAGGTTGGTTGAAATTTTATTACTACCTTTAAACATTTTAGTAATAAGTAACGAAGATTTCATTTAAAAGAGGGATTTTAGTGATAAATTCGGGTGAAAACCTAAGAAGTGCTACGTAAAAACTTTGTGAATATGGATACGAGAATCCACTTTCACTATTTACTAGAGGATGCTCAAAATCGAGCAAAGTGGAAATGAAGTTTATGAAGGCGCACGGTAGTTTTAGAAAATTTTAGAGAAGCTGTAAAGTGGTTTATGAAACAAAATAATTCTTATCGTATCTTATTTATAATCAAACCTTAACAGAGGTTTAGTGCTAAAAGTATAACATTTTATTAAATGCTTGAGAAGTGTATAACAAATAATGCAATAATGAATTTAACATTTTGAAGACATGTCAAAATTTGCAAGGAAATTTAAAGAAGTTGGAAATTTTAATTTTGAAATACAACATATACCTATTCACAATAAAAGCTAGTAATCATGATCAGACATATAAGCACCAATAGGATGATGTAAGTGTTCGGATGTATTCGCGACAAAATACATGAATTATTCGGTGAGTTTTTTGTGAAGATTTAACGTACGGTCAGACTAAAATAATGAACAATTAAAAAAAGAGCTTTCAAAATAGAGAATAATAGCAAATGAGCTAGTGTTAGCCCAGAACTTACACACGAGTTATTTTTCGAGTTTTACTTATCTAAAGACAATAAATTTAGTTTATAGCGTTTCGAAATAATAACCATAGTCAGCCTAATAAACACATACGGTTCATGTTGATATACGAGTATATGACAAAACGTGGATTAAAATTTTTAGAACAGCGTATTTTTTTGATAATATAAACTCCATCAAACACTTGGAGCAGTTCAGACGTCAACGAATAACATAATTTCATTTGGCCATTCTCCAAATGTGATTTACAATATTCGGTAGGATTCCAATTATACGGTCCTATGGCTGAGCTTCAACAATGGTATTCGAAGAAAAATGCAACATATACAAAAACAAAGAATTACATCAACTATTTTCCGCAAAACTCGGAGCGGCTGATGATAATATATAAAGTTTCATCGCATTACTGCTCATGTCTCGTATACGAACGAGCTTGGACAGAGCTTTTAGGAAAATCTACTCGTATATACGTTTTCGGGCTTTCGATGCTCGTCCCAACTGTCGCGGCTAAGAATTTTAAAGACATTTCTTATAATGCGACGTTCGCTAAATCCGATTTCCGGGACTTACCTAGATTGTAATGTCACTAGGTCCTAAAAGCTTTTAAAATCACTACTAATGTTAATAAAAGCTATATATCGATAACATTGAAGATGAACTCTATAATGCTTGTAATATTACTGTTTATAACAATGACTTACTATAAATGATTTATCTAGCCTATATAATAGTAGAAATTAGCAAAATAATGTTACATATTAATGATCTAATAGATGATACACGTTTTAATGAATGAGTAAAATTATGAGATAGCATGCAAAAAATAATAGAAGTGCTCACCTAAAAGCAAAAACAAACAGACAATGATAGCTATAATGAAATCTCTGGAAGGCATGATGATCCCCGACGCTAGGAGTTCTAATTCACAATCGTGCCCGGTGTAGCCAAATGCACAAATGCAGTCGTAGCGTCGAGCTGGCTCTCGATCCAAGCACGTGCCTCCATTGAGACAAGGGTTTTGTACACACTCGTTCACGTTGATGCACGTTCCAGCACCCCGAGTCGATCCAGCAGGACACCTAAGTATTTTATAGTTTACCTCTCCGCTATGATCGCATTCGCGCGCACTGAGCCCCCATAAGATAAGCATGCACTAGACTAGACAACGTTACATAAATAATAATACATCTATAATATGTATAAAGATGATGGTTTTATGAGTGCGAATGTGAAAGGTGAAGGGTGAGGTCTAGACACGCATAAAGCGTGACAAGGGAAATTGCTCACTCATGATAATGAGGAGGCAGACGAGTATCGCTGCAAGTGCGCCCATGCTGAGTTTGAGCGTGCGGCCTTCCTGAACGAGCTCGCAGTTCTCGCCCCAGAAACCTTCGGGACAATGACAGCGGTAGCCAGGCTCCCGGTTGACACACGAACCACCATTTCGGCAAGGGAAGTAGAGACACTCATTCTTGTCTACACAACCTTTGCCATCCGATGACAATACCAAACCCTCACCGCAGCTAAATATCATTTAAACATGTTAATATAATACACACAATACATACAATTAAAAGCTCATTCGTTAAATTTGTTACTTAAGATTAATGAAAATATGTAATTAGATGTCATTAGTATAAAATGATAGTGTTATTATTATGCGTTAGTTATTATATTTTTCTGATAATTAATAATACACATTATACAATATAATTAAAAATCTATTACTCAGTGCGCACAGAAAACAACCACGAAGAAATATATACATTACAAAACGAACAAGTGTCACTCATAACGATAGATGTACGAAAAATTATTAATATGGGATTTTTTTATTTTCTTGACAGATTTTATAACAATTCGAATTTCAAAACAAAGAAATGAGTAAAAATTATCTGTTTAAAGACAAGAAAACTTTTTGATTATTATAATATAATTATACAGTGTCCTAATGAATTATTTTTTCAATTAGGATGTATGTACTTTATTTATTTAAAATGTTTATACATTATGTATATATATTCAGACTTGTGAAACATATGTTTTTCGCTACAATTATCTAATAACAGTTTTGTTCTGATATGAAATATGCATGTTTCAAAAATACTCACGTTCATTCGTATTCATTTCAGAGATCCACGCAAACAGTAGGTTCTGTGCAATGGACATTTATACATGGACTGTTTGAAGGACAATTTCGATCTAAATTTCGTGCCATAGTAGCTTGACCCCACTGCGTTCCATTCATCGCTGGCGGGAGAGGTAAATGTTTACCTTCCAATCGGATATCATCTAAACAACCTTTTTGGAAGTCTGCATAAACTTCAAAAGTTCTTACACCCGTATATTCTGCTTTACCTCCAGCATAAACTCCTTCTTGTCTATCTACAAGTAACCACTGATGCCCTTCAAAAGTAAATGTTTCATTATATCTTCTCCCTTCCCCACCATCTATTTCAAGTGTTGCTGCACTTCCGTATCTACTAACTCGAGCTATATGCCACTGTCCGTCATCAACTGCAACTGAATTCAGCCAAACATCTCGTTCTTCTGTTCGTAATGAGTTGAGATTATATCTAAAGTGTAAACGTGATTCCTTAACTTCCAGAATTCCGTATTCTCGATTGTGCTGATCACTCACTCTAAACAATTCGCCATGAGGCTCACGCGTTCTAAATCGAAGTTGAATTTGCGTGCTAAATCTGTCTGGTTCAAAACTTAAAGCAAATTTAACGTAGCTTTGTGGTCTGAAACTTGTTGGGGTTGTTGGTAAATTGCAAGATGGCCCAGTCCAACCTGGCTGGCACTGGCAACGTGCCTCAGAAAAACTACCAACACATGTGCCATGTTCCCAGCATCTAGAAGTCGTATCAGCTTGATTACAAATTTCTTCCGTTTGTGGACAACCAGCTACTGAATTTCGAGATAAGCCTGGGTGTGCCAAATCGTACAATTTACTATTATGAATTAAGTTTCTAATGCAGCCATCAAAGCCTTTGCCGATTGGCATGTATTGCCAGTGATAATGAGTTGGATCGAAATGTTCTATGTACAATCCACCTATTTGCAACGGAGCGTTTACATTCAAATACTCGTTAAATGGTGGTATAGTTCCTGATGCTTGACAAGTGGAATCATCAAATTCTGGAGGAGTTCCATCTTCCATTTCCTGGATATCAGCGGATTTGCAAAAATCTACAATCATTCTTACATTTTCAGTATCCCAAAATATATCTATCCGATGCCACTCTCCATCGTCTAAGGATTTCTTAGTTTTCACTCTCAATTCTAACGTTCCTGAACCAAAGTCTATTAGAAGTCTAGGATTCCCTCTTTCTAACTCAATTGATATAAAATCTGATACCATTATTTCTTCTGGCTCAGGAGGAACTATTGGTCCGTTATAAATCAAAACTCCTTCAGATTTCCTTGTAATAAATTCAAAACTTAAATGCGAATTATCACACATTTCTAGAGATGGATACCAAGCCCAACCAGTCCCCCTGAAACTTCTTGATGTTTGTTGACATCTTGGCCCAGTATAGCCTGGAGGGCAGGAACACGTGAGACCATATTTGCCTTCAATACATCTACCTCCATTGTAACAAGGAGAGTTACGGCAAGTTTCTGCTTGAGTGAAATTTCTTGCACCACAAGTACATTCAGCGATGACATCAACTCGAACACCAACTAATGCAGTCTTATTAGCATTAACCATATATGGTAAATTACTAATGTCTAAAACATTTGTGCAAGACCCTTCACACATTTGGTTCTCATAAAGACATTCATCAATACCAACCATAGTTATGTTGATACCCACAGATCTTTCTATTTCCTCTCTGTGCATTAAAACAATGCCATTTAATCGTATTGGTTTGTAATAATGGGCACCATGTGCTGAAAAACGTATATCGGTTACTGGTGGGTGCTTTTTCCTGAGTTGTACACTAAAAACATCAATATTTTCTCGCTCAGTGTTGAGTAAATCAGCCAATTTATCCTTGAATATATCTAATTTACTTCTAGAAACGCTCAGCGTTTTATAATTCCAAACTCGTATAAAGTCCTCATCTGATATTCCCGATATTCGGATCGACCCTGAATTAATAATAGCTTCGTGTGATATTTCTTTAACGTACACAGTGACATTAGCGGGTACATCTGTTTGAGTATGTTTTCGATCATACACCTTGAATTTTAGGTGGTAGCGACCTTCTTTGGTTTTGTGTTTCATTTGTATCATGCCAGTCTCTTCATTTAAAGTAAAATTAGGATGTTCCGAACTCTCCCAGAAGAATTTCTTATCTGGTAAATCCCAGTCATCTAGATCATACACATATACCCTACCGATTTCAGTATCGGGTGCTTGACCTTGGTAATTATAAACAAGAATGTCTTTCGACCCCGGTTGCATTTTATTATCATTCACATCTCCAATGACAACGGTTAACGTACTTGTACCTGTCATGGCAGGATTTCCGTGGTCTTTGATGATGATAGGAATGAGATATTCTTTTTGCTGTTCTCTGTCGAATGATCTCAAAGATGACACAATTGCCATGTCATCACCGTTAGCCCCTTTCTGATCCTGCTCGACTTTGAAAGATGCTCTTATAATGTCATCTGCTCCAGGGTCAAGCCTAAATTGGAAAGGAGATCCATTGCTTTTGGATCTGTCATCGTCATCAGTGGCTAAGATTTCAGCCACTTTCTTAGGAGTAATATGTTCAGTTAAAACCGGTCTATAGTCTTTTAAAAATGTTGGTGCATTGTCGTTTATATCTTGCACGATAACAGTAAGAGTGGCCGTAGCCGTTCTTGGAGGGACTTCATCGTCTATAGCTAAAATCTTAACTTGATGTCTAGGTGTGTCTTCTCTATCTAGCGTTCTTTGTATACTTACAGTACCTTCTTGGTTGATTGAGAATTGACGTTTTCTATCAGATGATCGATCAATAGCGTAGGACACCTTACTCTTACCACCTTGATCTGGGTCAGTAGCTTTAAACGTCTCTAAGCTTTTACCAACTTCTGCGTTTTCATAAACAGAAACTTCTATGTTGGCTCTTTCAAACTGAGGCTTATTGTCATTTATATCTCTTAATTTTACTACTACCCATGAATAAGCTACATGATATTTATCATTATCGTTATCTTCACCTTTATCGTTAACCTGTATTCTAAACCTAAAGCCATTACTTTGTAACTGGTCCTCGTAATCTAACGGTTGGACAATTTTAAGTGAACCAGTGCCGTCATTATTTCTCACCATTGTAAACTTATCAGCACCATACCCACTGTTTTCAATTACTTTGTACTGGAATTTGTTAGTTTCATCTTCATCGTGAACCGTGACTGTTAATATTGGCATTTCCGGTAGATTAGTTCCATCAGTTTCATCAACTTCCGTAAACCATTCATCTTTGGTGAATTGTGGCGGCATGTCATTAATGTCTTTTACCCTAATGGAAGCCGTTCCTGTACCTTTCAGCCCCCCGCCATCTGACGCTACTATTTGTATAGAATAATCTGGAGTTCTTTCACGATCTAAACAACAAACTGCAGTTTTTATTACACCCGTTTCTGGTTCAATTTCAAATATTGGTGACCCCGTTTCTTCTTCTATGACATTTTTCTCTATAGAATACCATAACTTTGCATTATTACTTTCAGCTGGGTCATCATAATCGATTGCTGTCATGGTCATCACAACCATCCCAGCTGTGCCGTTTTCAGTAACATTTCCAAAGTAAACTCCTTGCGGGAAAATTGGTGCGTTATCATTTATATCTTTCAGATTTACTTGAACGTCAGCGTATCCTACTAATCCCTCTCCACCCTCATCTTGAGCAAATACTGTAAATCTCCATTGTGGTCGCCCATTTGGTTGATCACGATCTAAGGGCTGTAACAAAATAAATACTGTGAAATAATGTAAAAAACGAATTGTGTATAATGTCTGTTTTGTTAGCTATGGAAATAGTACAGTGGCAATGTTTTGTATAACATTTCCCACTTAAAGTAAATCTAGTTTCAACATGACGTCTATATTTAATTTAATAAGATATGTTATCCAATGTTCATATAAAACAACGTCTCTTCTATCTTTGTCATAATACGCATTTGTTAAAAAAATTAACAAATAAACAATTTACCTTTAAAACAAAGATTTCTCCTGTAGTTCTATTGATATCGAATTTGCTGTTTGAGGGATTATCAGGATCTATTCCTTGCCCAGTCAAGAAATATACAATATTTTGCTGTCTGTCCTTATCACCATCTGTTGCTATAACCTGTTGAAAATTAGAAACATTATTACTACAAAAAACATTACTTATTAATTTGAAGACAGAAATGATACTTAGAATTGCTACGTGATAGAAATGCAATATTTACACTTAAAAGCTTTGAATAATTAAAGACGAAGATTTCTGAGTTTCGAATTCGCTTAAACTTAGAAATTTGCAGTGACGATAGGTTTGGCATACACTAACAGAAGATTGCAAACTTTTCTCTTTGGGTTTCAGTAAAGTTTTGTAAATCTTCAAACTGGATCCTGATCCAGTTTGAAGATTTACAATTTAGTTTTTAGTTCAGTTTGAAGATTAGTTTGGCTCCTGAGCCAAGTGGTAATGGCAATTTTAATTGATTCCTCAATTGCTTTTATAATTTCCATATAAATATGTAGTTAAAATGATTGGCAATTTGTCCAAGGTAAAAATAAAACTCGCGAAAAATGATGAGGGTCGACGTTTGTGTAACTACTTGGATCATTTGTGATTTTCGTCCAATTACAAAGAATGCTAAAAGTTCAAGCAATATCTTAGAAGTTAAAATGTCAACTAAGATTTTGTATTTATTAGATAACATGTAATAAATTATTTTACATATTTCTTTTGATATGCGACATTCATTTAATTGATTCTAAATGTACATGTGAGATATGAATACAAGACTATTTATAATATTGACTAATAATAGTCAAACATTTAACTAGGTATATTTTAATTGAAAATAACATTTTATTGCTTACTAAGACAAATGTTGCTAAATTTTTGAAATAGACTTAACTTGAGAACAATGAATTAATTATAATTAGATTTACGAATAATTTGAAAATTTGGGAGATCGCAAACAATTTAATTATGTAGAAATTCAAAACTAGAAATAAGAAACATAATACCAACTTGTAATTTTGCAAAAGTTACAAAGACTATAATTAAGTTAATAACTAAACAAGATGAACAAAGGGAAAGTTATAACAGCCATCTGTTTAAATAGCTTTTAAAATGATAACTGAGTTTATTCGAATCAAAGACTAATCAACTTAGTTAAAGTAAACTCATTTAAACAGTTATTGCTGTAGTTGGAATTGTTTGTGGGACTGCTGGACTACTTATCAACTGTCACCCTAGTTTAGTTACTTACTATCTTAGGGATCTTAACTAATGTCCGGTTTAAATGTTCAAGAAACGAGTCGTTTTTTTACAGATGGTAGTTTTTCGTACGACCATTTTGTTTGTATTGTCTGTCTGTAAGATGTCTAACATAACTCAAAACATTTTTAAAATTATACGTCACGTTACTTATGCAAGGTTATACTCACGAATTACGGTTACTTGACTATATTTACCGGGCATATGTTCTAAAGGTAGAAAATTAGTGCTAAATTTACTCCACATCTTTTAAACTTGCTGTAATTTTATTTCTTTCAATTAAATGTTGCCAAAAATAGAAAAGACTGCTTTAACCTACGTGAACTTTAACGGGTTTCAGTGTACGTATTCCCAGTTGTAGGTTTAAAGAATTTTTAGAAATGTTGCTTTTAAACATCTCTGGCAACACTGATAGTCTCGTTACTTATTACGATTTAGACTTAATTACAAGAATGTCTAAATAATTCAGGTAAGTTAAGATAATATGAACCAGAATAGCCACCTACTCCCAATTGATTCGATCGAAATAATCCAATATTTAGCAAGACAGGAAGTAACCGTAGAATTTAAGATGATCGGAAAACTCCAACAAAAGCTATATGTTGAGTAGCGCAGAACCAGCGTCAAAATCGGTCCATTCGTTAAGGAGTTATAGTGCCAGAGATATACACAAACACACACGCGTAGAAAATTAAAACTTATATACTCATCGAAATACTAAAATATTATTTATAACACACTTATTATAAAGCTTCACACACACCATTTTTTGTATTCTAACGAAAAAAAACATGCAT
>DVZK01000206.1:0-13459 GCA_018236665.1 Calephelis perditalis | reverse complement strand
GGGTAAGGTAGTCGGTAAACTTACGTTTGCTCGAAAACTAACATCCCGACCTCAGGTTGGCAACGAACCATTACCACCTTTGGTGTATCTAGGTGGCGAGAATTTCTTAACATCAATAATCCGTCTGCTTCCTTTGCCTTCGAATATTATAAAAAAACATACTAGTAAATTATTGTATACTGAGGCAAGTTAGCAGAACTCTATGTAAATTTGATTTCTAGGTACAATCGTTCAGCAAAAATGAACATGTGATGTTACAAACAGCAGACAACGTTATAGCGACGAAGAAGCGCATTGAGTACGGGGTCCACCAAATATCAATGGAAGTCAGTGAACTCATAAGGATCCAGGGCAACTTGCTCAACAAGACAATCAATGAGAGGTACGCATGTTTATTTGATTACTGCCCCTTTAAGATTATTGTGACCTGATTTTAACGAAGTCGTTATTGGCTTAAATGTATTAGAGTTAAAGAAATTTATAGGCTACCAGGACAGATATTTAACGTGTATTAAATTGACGGCTACTTTTTTGCATCAATGTGAATCAAAATGAATAAATACCTATTGTTCCATATTTTTATTTTGTCACCATCAATTATGAGGGGATCCAAAAGTTCGTGGCCTCGCTTAGTAAACAAGTTTTAATATTTTTAACTGCTATCACAGTGAGGCTTGTTTTTTCACTAGTAGTGTGTGCAAGTGTGCAAAGTTATAAACGGTTACGACTATCAGTATTTTTTTATTATTTTTTGTTTACGGAAAGTCGTAACATTTTTTCATGGAAAAAATTGAACAGCATGCGGCGAACAAATACTTAGGTACATAAGATGGGCTTAACTCCTAAGCAAATTCATGAAGAGATGGTCGATACTTAATACGATCTGCTCCATCGTATTCGTGTGTAAAAAAGTGGGTAGCTGACATAAAACGCGGTCGAGAGATTATTGAAGACGAACCTAGAAGCGGCAGGCCGTCAACCTTTACCACCCAGGCAAACGTGGATAAAATTTGTGATCTTATATTAGCAGACCGGAGATGAACCATTATTTTTTTAATAATATTGCTGAGATCTCTGGCATTAGTTATCCGCCGGGCCGGGTACAAAATATAAAAACTAACGAATTGGGTGTCGGCGAGATGGGTACAGAGGTTACTTTCACCAGACCAGAAAAGTGTTCGATTTGTAATTTTACGTGATTATTTAGAGCTTTTTAAGGCAGATCCCACTAAATTTTGGCACTGTTTAATAACAATGGACGAAAGCTGGGTCCATCATTATACTCCTGAGTCGAAACAGCAATCCAAACAATGGAAGAGATCTGGTTTTATCGACTAACAAAATTATCGCGTCCGTGTTTTGAGATGCGAGAAGGATTATTTAAGACGAATTTTTACCAAAAGGCGAAACAATAGATTCTACTTGCTATTGTAACCTCCTGAGACAATTACGTGAAAAAAATTAAAGAAAAACGTCCAGGAATGATCCGTAAAACATTACCAGTATAATGCTCGTGTCCGCAGTCAATGGCTGAAATTCATATCTGCGGCTACGAATTGTTGCCCCATCCTCCCTACTCACCAGATTTGGCTCCATCAGACTATCACCTTTTCCCAAATTAAAAAAAAAAACGTTTAGGTGGATCAAACTGTTCGTCAAATGAGGAAGTAATAGGTGCGGTAGACGAGTATTTTCAGGACCTAGAGGAATATTTTTAAAGTATAAACAAGTTGCAGAAAAGATAGAGAAAATGCACTTAAGGTTGATTATGTTAATTTTTTTTTTATTATTTAATGTATTTTGCTTTCTTAGTTAGGCCAAGAAATTTTGGATCAACCCTTGTACTTATTAATAGTTTCGTTTTAGCCCATAAGCATTAAAGATTAAGGAAGGAACTGATAAAAAATTCTATATCGAAGACCACATTATTTTTATTCAACTGAAGCGCAGATGGCGATTTTTTTATTAAATCGCCGTGTTATCCCGAGTCTGCTGAGTAGAACAAACTGTAAAAATGGTAGTGTGCTGTGCAGCAACTTGCTTCACCATTACGAGACCGGTGTACTCGTTCGCTGATCTCTCCCATAAAAAAACATCTTAAAATCTAAAGTCGTCCCCTTAGACATAAAATTCTCCCTTTTCTAGAGTTTGGATGCCAGAAGTAAAGGTTCGTCGAGGGCGCAGATTCCATAACAACTTGATATCTTTGATATTTGGTTAAAGTGTTCTGGTTTGGAGGGTAGAGCAACCGGAACATTGACTTAAGTTTGGACTTGATCCAGGCCTCAGGTTTTAGCAAAACTTCTGTTTTTTAATAAACGACTAGTTTCTTTTAAGTTTCAAGAATAGGTAAATGTGATGGTAAGCGCATAACTTTTGAACGACTCAACCGATTTGACTAAACAATTATTTTTTGTTGTGTTAGTTATTGTCAGAAGTAGGTTCTTATGAAGAGAAACACCGGGATAATTGCAGGGAAAACAATACTTTATTTTTCCTCATACAAACTGAACGGGTGGAACGTAGTTCGCCGAGAAAGCTAGTTAGTATATAAAAAATCTACTAAATAATATTATGTTTACATGTTTATAGATTCGACAATATTGAAGCAACCATTACGGCGAATCAAACTGAGGCCTTCAAAAACTTGAGTGCCAAGATCGAATCGGAGATGTCCCAAGTGTGGCGGCAGATCGGAATTATGTACCAGCAGCTAACAGCAAGCAGGACCACTCTAGATAAACTTACGGTAAGAATATCCTAAATGAAAATGTTTTAGACTTTTTTAAAGTAATTTGTATTTTTCTGGGACCGGTTAAGACTTTTAGACCATACTAACTTTTCTTCCGTAGTAATTAGGTCTATATTTGCATACTGTTAATTTTCAATCCAATTCTTCACTTTCTTTTGTAATAGGCACTCATAAATCGTGATACTTACAAAATCTTTTTAGGGTATTGGGTGAAGTGGTTGCCTCTTACTCAAGTTCATCTAGTCATCTTTTTTTCGTCACTTCAAAGACACGATACACTAATTTCTTCATATAAATACTTGTACACTGTAACTGAACAAATTGTGCAAAACGCTACCAAACTGGCTTAATTTTACAAAACGTTCGCACAAAATTTAATAATCATAAAAAAACTGCAACCATCTTTTCTCTCGATGTCGCCAAAACCCTCCGCCCTTTTTTATCTAGTTCACCAGTATTGGTCTCAATAATTAAATTGGTTAAAATCCAGTTCACCAGTATTGGACTCAATATTATAGCATATAAAAAAGTATCTTCCAGGGATAGGCAGAGGCACAACCAGGGCACCCACGACTAGCCGAAGACACTAAGTGCCGTAACCGGGCACATGTATCCAATCCCGAGTAACGTTTGTTTTATTAGAAAATTGGAAAAACTCAATTTTCTTTTTGTTGCCGGACTCGGGATTCGAACCCGGGACCTCATACAGTCAAGTCCAACAACTGAACCACTAACGACAGAGGGCAATATAGTAATAGCCATATTATAACTTTCCGATTAGACCAATTTGTGTATTTACTTAATTCAGATAATATATAAATGTTTTATTAGATATGTCTTAACATGCTCGCATCTAGCAATGTCGGTCTATGTAACTACTTACATTAGGTAGGTATATATATTTATGTAGAAATAAATTTTTTTCTTTGTTTAGGAACAAACCGAGCAATATGTCAATGGTAGCGCTACTGCGATGGATAATATGAAACAGAAGGTAAGCTCTATTATAGTTAAGGATCTTATGTAACTTTTTTTTTTATGTGAGAGATCTGTTAACCAGCACATGGGTCTCCTGATCGCAAGAGACGTAGGGTAATTATGCAAGTATACTGGCTACCTTCCACTCCAGACCGGAACATGACAGAGTCGTTATGGCTGTAGGAATAGGTCAGGCAGTTGATCCCTACCCGGGCAAGTTGCTGCACAGTCCAATCTAATAAACAGCCTATATGCGGCAAGTTATAGTTATACCTACTCTTGTTATTTTATGTGTACGACCACTGTCCGCCGCTAAAACCCTAAGCGCAAGACACAACCCTTTCCCTTTCCCCCTCTCAGTTGTCAGTCGAGTTGGTGCTATGTGAACGGCATACAAGCAAATTAATTTCTTAATCTTTACAAGTAAATAAAATTGGTATGTCTTCAATTTCGAAACAATCTATTTTTACTAGATGTACTTACATTAATGGTACATATACAAAAATAACGATTTTTTGTCTGTGTCAGACATCCGGCCTATATTTAAAACGACTTTTAGTTAGTTGTAATGTTTGATGTAGGTACATAATGTGAACTAGGAGTAACTTCGGCTACTTTTATTTTAGACTTCTTCGTTGAATTCTGACGACTACTACTGGCTACTTTACCCTCTAAGCTGGTACACGATATTGAATAGCACTAGGGTTGTAACGCCGGGAAAGGTAAGGTGGTAACCAATTCGAGTTTTTGAAGGACTCCATCGCCTAATTAGAATTAGTCCTAGTCTATAGTAAATTACGTGATGCTTATACAGGTTGGACTTATAACGAAACAAATGGGAGAAGTGGACGACAATTTGAACTACCTTCTGGGACGACTCTCGCTGGTGACGCAGGAATTCAGCCAAATAAAGACTGGTCTTGGTGAAGCTTTGGACAAGGCGAAAATTACCTTACATGATGTACAATCCAAATCAGCAGGCAAGTTTATTTCTTTTTGAGATAATGATGTGGTCATTCTTCACTAACACTGATAATATTCTGAAGAAAACTATCTACTATACAAATGGCATAAAAGGCACTAAAAAGACAAACAAATGGCAAAACAAACATTAACTCTATCCCTACTTATTTAGATGAGAGTGTGGGTAGCAGGTTTTAGAGGCGCGCCACTATCCATACTTGACGATTTTAACGTAGAGTTGCCGTTCTTCTTTTTTTGCTCTTCTCTATGGTACTGACTACTGAGTATCAAAAACCTGTGGATGAGCCCGACTCGCACAAGTGTACACCGACCCGACACACATACCCCCGATCGACTTTAGAGTATTTTTCTTGATTTCTCTTCCATCATCAGTTTCAGACGTTGCAATGGAATCATTTCGAAATAGGTACCTACGCTCTTTCAACAAAACATTTTTGAAAATCGGTTCAAAAATAGCTTAGAAATCGATTAACATAACATGTACACAACAAGTTTAGAAGTATAAGAAATAAGCAAACAAACTGTATGTATGTTTCATGTTTTACGTTTATTGCAGATGGTCCCGGTCCACACGAGTATTAAGATGTCAAATGCCTACAACTTTATTCATAGTTCATTTGTCTGGATAACAAATTAGATTTATCTTCATGTATAGATATTATAGTTGCATAAGTTGATTTTGTAGAGTTTGCTACTTACCTACATGTTTTACAGAATAAACTAAGTTTTATATGGATTTTATACATGTTAGAATTAAGGAGTCAATAAATAAGTAAACCAGTAATATCGAATAATTCTATTGACGCTACGCTGTATCTTGTTTTATAATTAACATTTATCTTCACGCCCAGTCCTTTACGCTACGTGAGCATCGAGTGCCAAGTGTAACAATTCCTATTTCCTTCAGACCTGCCTTGCTTCCTCCACATTCATTATTCATTTTATACAAACACACCAATACAAAGTTCAGAAATCGTAGATTATAAAATAACAAAACGCAAATATAACTTTTGCAAATATTTAATCTCTTTCGTAATGTGGATCTATAATATTAATATTGTACAAGTAATATGATACAGTTAAGTTTTATTGTGACAAAATTTCAATGTCGCCCCCTCACAGGTCTCGTCTCACCTACAAGAAAAGACCAACTGTACAACTAAGTAAATAGAATTATCTTAAACAATATACACACAAATTATTATTTGTCTTCCATTTTTGTAATTGGTTATTTAATAATCTTGAATACAACCTCATTTTCCTATGTGCAATAATCAAATTAATTTACTTAAAATGATCTTAAGTGCCCAATATTTAGTCATATTATTTTATGTATATTTTTAATTGTGAAAACAAGCAATATTTCATTAGATTTAAATAAATAACGTTTAAATATTTGAATGCCGGCTATTTGTGTTCTTGTTGTCGCAGTCGGATAATAAAGGCTAAAGAAAATATTGTATTTGTGGTTGGTGATAATTATATTCGACTTCAGAGACTTCCCAAAGTGTGTGAAGTGACAAATGGATTCTGAGCAGCTTGAACCAACGCACTGTGGGAAGAGTCTCAAACGCGATTGCACACCGATCATAAGAATGTTGTTTTAGGAGCCCTTTGAATAGGTTATATTTTGATGTCACTGTTCGTCGGTTTATATAAAAACTCGTAAGATCAGACCGTGGGAAGCGAGTTGCTGTTAGAAAGATAGAGGACTAGGTAAAAATAAAACAAAAAGCCTAAAATGAGCAAAATTTAGTCAAGCTTCTGTATTTGAGCTGACAAGGTCTATAAGTAATAGTAGAAATAGTATATTCAATCTTCGACTATAAATTACTGGACAGAGTCAAAAAAAGTGTCCTCAAGTTTGCCTCAATCTATCTCTTTTTAACGTAGAATAATTAATTACGCAGCGTCTGGCTAGCTATCTCTGTATTGTAATGATGGCATTAAACTGTATTTATAAGACTGGCATGGCATAGTCGTCTTACGACTAAAGCCTATAATAAAGATTAAAAAAATATACTGAATTATTTTTGAGCGAGATCCTTTACGCAAGACTCATCCAGTAAATTTTCATCGAAGGTTGTATTCAAGTCACTGCTCATAAAACAGGTAAGTACTTCTAGAAAAAGTAACTCAAAGTAAGGTAGAAAAAAATAACAAAATCAATATTTTCTTTTAGCTTCGTTTTAATAAACACAAACAAAAACTGTCGTTTTATTAGATACTTGCATTTTTGGGCAATCAATAAAGTCAGAAGTCTTTAGCTAATGTAAACATAATCAAAATCAATTTTTTTATAAATCGCAGAACTACAAACATGGTAAAATCATCTAAGGTAAGACTATATTCGTTGTGATTATACAGCCTGGATAGGATAAAAGTAATGTTAGCAATATAATATATTATAGTCCTCATTGACAACAACAATTAAAGAGGACTTAATTTAGCTAATTTTAATCTTTCGAATGTCATTGACGGATATTAAAATAAGGATGCGTTTATAAAGCAGTTTTTTTGGCCAATTCAGTATGGGTTGCTTATTATAATTAAAGTTTTATCTGCAGCCACTTATACTATTTATATTTATCTAATTGTACCAAAACTGCATTATAAACGCAACCATACCTGTTAACAAATCCGTCAAAATAACTTCAGCTTTACAAAATAGATAAAATGTATTTGCAATAGCGTATTTTACTTTCGTGATACTAAAGTGCAACGGTAATCAAATCTAAGTACAAAATGTGGCCTAATTATCTTGCAATATAAGCTTGTGCTTAAAAAGGAGCGCTCAATCGAAAGTTTAAAATTAACCTGAAAATAACTTTTGCCATTTACAAATATAATCATGATATATTACAGACGCTTTATTTGCAGTGTCATACAAGACACACAATACCCATACACAAATAGCACTTAAACATTTTTTTACACGTAACTATATGTACACATACGTACATGACTATTGATGAAAAAAATATTTACATTATTACCACCTTTGCCATCAATATTAAGATCCTATTCAAAAGTGAAGTTATAATTAAAACATGATTTTCCATACCAATAAAACGAATTTTATTTATAAAACAATTACCGTGGATTATTATTAAAAGCTCAATTGATTTTCAGTGTTTTATTTCTAGGTGAGAGTTTGATAAGTCTAACTGTACAATATCAAACATGCCATTCATTGTGCGTGTGAATCAGTACGTCTAATATGAATTATCTTTTTATTTAAATATACGGAAATCTGAATACGAAATTTTTAGCTGCCCATTAAGCCTACTTTCAATATAATTTGTGCCAAATACTGCAAATAAAATATTTGTGACCATAAGTGATTTTTTATTAAATTAATTTATTTGACTTAAATTAACGCGAAGTCTTTTTGTATTTACTTACATGGAATGTTTTTTTACGAATGCTGCTACTACCCTCAAAAACCAAACAAGAAGCTTTATATTAGAAAACGAGTAATCATGATTATTGGTGAGAAAAATGTATCAAAATAATTAAGTACTTATTTAAATTACATAAATAAAATTACAATGTAATATGGCCCCATATTTGTTTTAAAAAATAATTAAAAATAATTACAGCCATCAGTTGTTTCTAGTTATTTCTTAACATTTTTCATAAATCAACAGATTGTGCAACTCTTAACATTTTGTAGTTAAACTTTATCAAATATTGGTAAACTGATAAAAGTTTTCTTCACAATGTTATTTTAAAAAGGCTGAATGTTATAGTTTACAAATAATTACTGGCTGTTGCCAGTTACAGATTTACAATTATTTGAAAATTATCATTGGACGAATGAACGACTTCTTCAGCAGATCCAGATTAACTGCGATATGAAGTTACAGATTTTTTGAGAAATTTTAGTCTTACTAAAATTACTTTTTATATAGTCAGTTCATCATCTAAAACAATCTCTTATAAAAACTGTAGAAACTTGGTACAGTAATTTTAAAAATTATAAGTTAGCACATTTTCCTGGCCCGATAATGCGACAAATGATAAAAATACTAATTAAATATCAAACAAACCTCGAAGAACATGTTTACCGTCACATTAATTTTCCAAAAAAAGAAGCTAATATTAATCGGGATGATTGAAGAATATACAAGTTAAACAACACAAAAAATTCACATGTACCCTGAAAGTATTACACTTTTTTGGGCAGTCATATAATACATATACATTGATAAAATTCATACAGCAACTAGTAAACCTGGACTTTGTTTTTTTATCTTAGTTCTCAATTATTTATTTTATATCAAATTGGATCCTGCTATCCATAATCTATGTACAAGATATCTTGTAAAAATTTATCTTATGTAATTATTTGTGTCTGGAATGTTGCATAATATTTAAATTTATTTTGAAAACTTTCTTCATTGTAGTCTAGCTAAATTTATTTCATACAAAAAGACCTGCTACGCATTACGTTGTTTATCTTACAATAAGTGGCTATTTTTCTATATTGCCCAAGGACTCAAACTTTGAAGCTCACTAAGTATACTTTATTACATTATCTAAGTTTAACATGTGTCTGGGTTAGGCAGCGATTTTTTGCCACACCATTCACATTCATCAAAACACTCCATTATTAACACTAGGTTCTTTACGTTGGAACTTACGTAGGAAGACATACAGCTATCAATAGGCTAATAAAGAACATGAAATCATAACCTTAATAATTTGAAGTTTTGAAAAGTTTGCTGCTGCAAATTACAAAAGCCTTAAAAAAAGATGAAGTAAATTAAGCTAGTCTGTGGAATATATTCAACATAAGTCGTAAAAAAATAAGCAAATCATCATTTGAACACCCCATAAATTTGAGGCACTTATATGACCTTATCAATAATGATATACTACTTGTAACTAATGATACATTTGTTCGCACTTTGTCATTCCATAAGGGACCCATTGATACAACGGGTGTGTCACATTTAAAGCTATGGACATATTTCACATACTAACCTTTATAATATGGTCTATCCTAACACGGAAAAGGTAGCTATTTAATTTACAAATTACCCTATCCTACAGTCAGCCCTTAAATTTTAACTGATAACGGGTGCAAGTATGTATGACTGTGGATTACAAAAATTAGTATACATTGTAAAACATCTAGAACCATGACATGTAAAAAGACTGTGAAAGTGTGAGCTTTTAAAAAATCTGAACAGGTGCAATAGTGAAAAATATTTGAATAATCAAAATAAATACACCTGAAGTTGTAATTTAACTACAATTAATGATAAGATCAACATCCTTTCAATCTTTCAACAACCAAATCTAATAAGCGATCAACATCCATGCACAATTTATTTACACATAACAAAACAACAATATTTTTATTGTATATTTTAAAATTGCTGCACATAACCTTATGTACAATAACTGGTTCAGTTCAATTAGATTTTACCGAACATAACATTAATAGGGTACCTCTACACATGGCATGTTATTACAGGTGTGAAGTCGTAAGGCAGTTTTGTGGGGAAGAATATCAATTCCTACGAGTTCAGTGTAACTAGTGTAACATTAAACAAATGTCTACTTAATGGAAAATATTTCTTTAATCATTAATTTAAAACAGTGTTTTCTAATTAGTGACATGTGTACATCCCTGTGGTATATAAAATTTCATGAAAGGGTACAGGGTGCCAAACTTAAGACGTGAAAATCTAACAGACAAAATGGCTTTACGAATTTATAACACTTTGACATTCCTTATGATAGGAATGCAGTTAGTAAGCCATTTTTCAAAATCACACACAAGTAAACCTAATTAGGAACAACTGTTTTAAATGATACATTAAAATCAAAGACATTGCATACTGTTCCATGTGGTCTGTTCAAACTGCCATGCAGAGGTTTACAAAATAGGATTCTTATGTACATATTGTCGCGGGTGGCGTTTACCGGCGGGTGGATTTGGAGGAGGGGCGCGAGTGAGTATGGGGGGTCGCGGCCCCCCCCCGCTCCTAACTGGAGCACGACGCCGCCGACACCGGCGACAGGGGGGAGTCGCGCGGGCATCCTGACAGAGTTACCACCACCTACATGATGCAATGGTTTTTATTAGTTGCAAATAAACAGATGACCTATTTTCTTTTTAATAAATTCCTATTTCTCTCGGTCATTAGACATTGCATCCCGTATAAAAAAACACTTTGGCTATTTTTTTATTGTTGTGTTAGTTATTGTCTAGAGAATGTTCATATGAAAAAAAAACCTCAATATTCATTGTTACGACAGAATAATGTCTGTCGACTCAGTTACTTCATAATATTACTGAAATTAAGCTGTTACTAAACAATGATCAATTCTTAGACTGATGAAATTAAAAGCTGCTCCAACTAGCTTAAGTGAGACTTACATATAAGATTTTTGGAACAACAAAACCTTCATCCTGTACAAGATAACAAGTGAGTTGTATTATACACTCGCCTGGATTAGTTATTACAAACTAGTCAAAATGAAAATAACATGTTCTTTCTGGTAGGCATTTCACTTACTCCTCATTATGGCTCAAACATCATTGATAAACATAGAACATCATACCAGTGTCAGTGTACATCCGAATATGGACTTTTATCTTTTGCTTATTTTCAGGCAGTATTTTTATTTATACAAACCAAGTGCAAAAAAATCTTTCATTTGCGATTATTTGGTCTACATAGTTTCTTTCTTTTTAATAAACAAATTATTTTAGGTATAATTGCTTTTGATTTTTACCAATAAATATAACTTTAGATAATGTGTAGTGGGTAATTCTAAAAGAATAAAAATTAAGTGAGATTACCTTTCTGCTGCCAGCATGATTCCGATGTTCACAAAGCCACACACCTTGCCAAGTGCCAAGGTTTAACTTTCCATCAGTAATAGGTATTGTCAATGAAGAACCCAAGAAACATGCTTTGACGTGTGCTGGCTGTTGAAATATATAACATTTTACATCTGAAGAAAATTGATAGTTCAAGTTCCTTTAGTGTGTAAACACCTTTATGGTGTTTCTGTTTTATCATTATTTTAACAATTTATCATTCATTGTTGGGCATTAGGCATGTGTGTAAGGATGGTGTTACTTAGTCCTCAATACAGGGACTATTGAGAGACTATCCTAGCCTACCTTATAACTTCTATTTGGCTGGAAGATATGTACGCATGTATTGTTGGACGCCTTATTAAAAAAGGATGCCAAATCTAGGATGTTTTATTTAGAGTTGGGAGGTTATCGCCAATTTATTTGCCAAACCTATTAATTATAGCCGGAAACATTCCAAGTCAACTAGCGCTTGAGTTTTCGAGATTACAAGAACTGAAAAAGATACATATTTACAGGTAAGCAAGAATAGATATCAAGCCACTGGCTGGTTTACTTCATCATTGTAATTCTATAAACTCCTTCGTCTGATAACATTAATAATTGTCTATCCTAATATTTTTCAAGAATCTGGTGATGTTAGTAAACATTTACCACTGTACATAAAGCTTTCCAATAAAGGAAGATAACTAACTGATGAGATAGTAACTTATTAGAATTTTTTGATTAACATTGTAAAAATCTGATGGTAAAAGTGTGTGTAACCTCTGTATTAGTGGATATTACAGAGGTTATTATACTAGAAAAGAAAGATATTTAAAATACCTAGTACTATAACCCTTCCTTTGCAGTTGGGTAATTAACAAAAGCCAATAACGTATTTCCTAATTGGAATTTGCCTGAGATGGTCAAATTTAAGTTCTAAGAGTACTAGAAATTTATCTAAGAGTTAATCATAATATACAGTAATACAAGTAGACCAGTGCTTTAAATTTTGTAAGATATTTTTATTTTTTTATATGACATTAGATTTAGTTTTTCATGATGATAAGAGGCAACCAACGACAATAATCTGTATAAAGCTTTTTTAAAATATGAATGACAGAAAACTGAAATAATTAAAAATGTAAAGTTTTTTTATGTGACAAGATAGCGGACAAGCACTAAACTCTGCTAATGGTAAGAGATAACTGTGACCTGAAGACACCTAAGATGTTATAGGTGCATCACTGTCCTGTGTTAAGGATGTTACACCTATTGTGGAAGTCTATTTCTACCCTTTGAACCGGTTCATAACACTGTCATCATGGAAGTAGCAATAGGTAAGGCATCCAGAAAAAATGCTGCCCAGCGGCCTACAACCAATACAAAAATTAATATGTTTTGAAGATATAAATTGGTAAAAGATAATTCTATAATAAAATAAAATAAAAATCCTGATTTTTAATTTCTGTAGCGTTACTTTGAAATTCTCACTCAAAGAATTCAATGATGTAAAACAAAAAATCAAACGCTTTAATCAAAATCACATAGAGGGGTGAAAGCCTATTTGGCTTAAGCGCCACCTTAGGCGAAATTGAGTTATATACCTTGTTGGAATCAGGGGATTTTTCTGCGTCGAACGGGAACCCTCCGTAAAGATCGGATGACTTTTTTGGCGCTTAAAACACTTTAGCCTTAAAACACATTCATTTTAGAAAAATGATGTATTAAACGCCAATAAAATCAATATAATTTTAGAGGCTATGGATATGAACCACACAAATATCTTACAAAAAACAGCTTAAACTGTTTTTGTTTTCCCAATTGAATTGAATTGATTGGCAAGTTTTCACACACAAACCTACTAAACCCTATGTGTCAAGTATACAATTTTTTATTAAAACTTGCCAAGTAACATCATT
>DVZK01000205.1:0-13463 GCA_018236665.1 Calephelis perditalis | reverse complement strand
TTTTGAAAAATTACGTCATAAAGAAGTTTCACTTCTTCACTTCTTACGAGTGTACGCTAGTACACGCACACATTTTTAATCTCAGAGTCTGAATTGACAGATGTAATGAGCAATGAAAAATAAAATATTATGTTGTTTTTGTGATTCCTTAATCTTATTGTATGTTACAATTACCCCGCTTTATTTATTCAGTCTTTTCACAATTCTGTAATCACGGCTCTACAAGACCCATGGTTCAAGTCCATCCTCAGGAGTCAGGCAAATTACTATTGGATTTATGTGTAAAAAACTCACTAAAAAAATTACAACCTACTAAGAAAAAAAACAAAATCAGTTTGTGTTTGTAAATGTCTACCATTTTAAATTTTAATTTAAAAATATATGAGTAACGATACTTGTAATTTTTGCTGTTCACGATATTTTAAATAACTGACTATTACAGTTACAATGATCCCCAATATTACACTATTAATTCCGTATTTTATTACTACAATATCAAACAATATGACGTAATACTGTA
Organism: Calephelis perditalis; assembly: GCA_018236665.1. Taxonomy (NCBI): domain Eukaryota; kingdom Metazoa; phylum Arthropoda; class Insecta; order Lepidoptera; family Riodinidae; genus Calephelis; species Calephelis perditalis. The sequence goes on along the minus strand of DVZK01000205.1, from coordinate 12,943 downwards.
ACAGCGCACGTCTGCACCTTTCCGCACACAAGTGAGCGAAGAATTTTTCGAACTGGGTACCGTTGATCAAGTGGACGCGCCGGCAATCGCAGGCAACTACGCTCTCTACACGTTAATGAATGAACGTCTGTCATGGCCATCATGGCCTATGGTAAAGAGGTACCATTATTAGACAGTTGACACTTATCAGCTGTCATGTAAGCAAAATCGAAGTTGAAATGCAAGATATTTGCGATTGCTAAACTAGCTGAAGTTGCTTGTAACAAACAAAAGATTTTTTAGTGTGTAAAAGTTAAATTTTACTTACATTTCGTGTATAAACAGTGTGTTGTGAATTTGTGTTTTAACAGTGACATGTTATTGTTTTGAAGATATCATGGAAAACAAATTCTTGATCAACAATTTAGGGTAAATATATCTAATTGCCTACAACGTAGACTATTATCCGTGACCTCTTTAGTGTTTTCTGCCCATTCCCTTGTTTGTATTATTTGTAATGAAAGCAGTTGATTACAAAATACCATTAACATCATGTTTATTTATTTTGTATTGAAAATATCTAATATTTGGAAAACCTTTGAGTGAAAATAGAGTAGACACGTCGACTTGCGTAATAAATAGTTGCTTTTCGCCATAGTAAATTAGGAACCAGTTCTATAAACAAGTTTCTGGTTATGTCAATACTAAAACTTACTGTGTTAAAGACAAAAATCAAGTTGGTTATGTTAGGTTTTACGTTATGACATTTTATTTACCCTGACAAAGCTTACAGTAATTTTCCAGTCACTGTGCAAAACATTGATAAGTGATCTTATTAGTACATAATATTAATTATAATTTTTTTGTCAGCACTAGAATGGCAAACAAGTAGGCGGCTTCCTTGATGAGGACACAATCATTAACCTATAAGGCGTTGCTATCTTATAGCCTGGATGGAAAATTTGCTACTACTCCACTGGCTAACCAACCTTCTTGCATGTAATACAACATTAGAAAGCTCTGGTGCAATGGCAGCATAAAATAAATATATACAAATATCCCTGGACAAGCAAGCAAATTAAAATGAGTCATGGAAATGCAGACATCTAATTGTTCATCACACAAATGCCTGCCCTCATCGGGAATCATACAAAGTCTCACTGGTGGTTGTAAAAATTGCTAGATTACCGGTATTGGGTAATGGAGGTTTCAGATTCTGATGGCAAAAAAATTTTTGCATATGAATATCTTTTCAATTTGGTCAAGTTAATTTGGTATTGCCGGTTTAAATCCTAGATCAGTATGTATTCGCAATTAGTGTGTAGTCAAACTAACAGCGATTTCTGACTGACTTTGAAATCCTAATGAAGAGGTGCTGACAAATGGTACGTTATAAAATGCCAAGATAAAGGATTTCAGGACTGTTCAAGTTTGCAAAAATCTTCTCATAGAACCTTATGATAATGGTCATTTTTGACATTATAGCAGGAAAAATAAATCAGTTGTATACCAAGCATTAAATACAATAAAACAACCGTTTGAATGTAGAACTCAACCATTTAGATTGAGGTCAGAGTGGCACTATCAATTATCATTTGCCAATTATGTTTCCGACAGATATATGTATAGTGGACACTGGACACTAACCAGAATAAATTTTAACATTTTATATGTAACAGGTTATTTGTTAATGCCCAAGTAAATATTTTACTATGAGTCATATAGCAAATATACAATTGTCTTTTAAGGGATAAAAACTAACATGGCTCTCCTGATGGTAAGATACAACTGTGGCTTATAGACACTATTTATATTATTTTTAATTTGATGTTACAGGTGTATTGATGTTTTTGTATGAGAATGCTAATTTTTGTAAAAACTTACTGGATTTTAAAGGTTCTATAGTATTGAAGATTATAATGTTGCAGGTGAAAGTGCAAAGAACAAATATTTTCTCTTAACATCTCTCCAAGTATTTTGTGACTTATGACATAAAAGCATACAGTTGAATTCAGAACCTCCTCCTTTTTTTGTGTTGGTTAAAAAAATAATAGAGATAGATTATTTGCTATTACAATGTTATGGTATGTGTAGATATGCAATGTAATATATTATTTTGTAGCTATAGCAAAAAATACAAATGTCATGGACATATGCCAGCTATTGTAAACTGAATTTAACATAAAGAGATTAAGACCATTGAGGTAAATTGGTGCTAATTAGTATTAAATGTCAATTTGTAAGAGAAAGTACCACAGGAAGTATCTTAAAAGAACAAGGATAAATTTAAGGTTATAAGTCTTTTTTTCATGTGACAACATAGCGAACAAGAACAATGCTCTCTTGATGGTAACAGATAACTTTGGCCTACAGGGACCATAGATGTTAAATAAAAAAAAATATCAATATTATTTTATTTGTGAAAAATACAATTTGGAAAATTAGAAAAAGTATGAGGTTATATTGCTTTGGTATTTATTGTTTATTATTGTTATGTTATTATTTATATTTATTGAATCCTACTAATATTATTTGCAAAAGTTTGTAAGGATGTGTGTATATTTGTTACTCTTTCACGCTCAAATGGCTGAAACGATTTGTCTGAAATTTGGAAGACAGATAGATTGTGACCTGGATTAACATATTGGCTACTTTTAATCCTGATCGCACAACGGGTTTCCGCGAAAACGCGGACGAAGTCGCAGGTAACAGTTAGTGTATAATGAAAGCTCGTCCCCTTAAGGCAAAACTACAGTTGTTAATCCTGTGCTAGGATTCTTAGATAATAAAATTCATAAAGTATCGACATATGCTTCTGCCTGTCCATCTATATACACATATATACATGGCTACTTTCAAAGGACTGGTCAAATTTGAATACAAGGGAGTTAAGGCTAAAATTGTAATGCATTTTTAATATCATTGCCAAATTGTAATATTTACTTTAATAAACATTTTTTAAAATAGCCTGTGTTAATATTTCGCTTGTTGGCACACTATGTCGTACCTAATATGAGCCACAATGTCACCATTCTGCGTATATGATTGCAGTCGGCAGGAACCAGTTGATTGCTTTGTTTGCGCAAAATGCTAGCTCTCAAAATTTGGCTGGTCTTTTAAATGTGACCCTGTATATCACAGCCACTTTATTCCCAAACTATTAGATTAACACAATTGAAACTATTGAACTTAAATAATAAAATATATGAAGGGGAATCTCCATACATAAACAAAATTTTTTAATATCAGTTTATTTCCAAACTGTAAGTACTGTACATTTGCAACCTGCTAGAAGTATATTGTAAACTGCTGTATGAATTTTTATTCAAAAATAAAAAAATAAAGTCAAGTTTCCCATACCTATGGAATGAAAAGTAAAAAAAAATTCATCAAACTTACACCCTATATGTATATAAGGGAGGTGCCTATAGATAGGTCTTAAAAATGACATTGAAGTTTCAAAATTTTTTTTTTAAGTTACTAATTTGAAAGATGTAAAAATGAAATACCTCCAAAATTGTGACTGAAAATGTAACTGAAATTTAGTTGGAAGTATACTTCTAATCAGAAATCAGATAAGTTGGTTGTATTGTACCAACATACAACTACTTTTTGTAAAAATCCAGAGATTTGAATATAACAGAAACATATTATTACGGAATGGAAATATTGCAATAACCGTTTTTTTTGCTTTCTCATATTCCTTGGCTACTTTTCATACCTACCTTTTTCTTTGATATTTGAGTGGTACTAGTTAAAAATTACATGTTGCTCTCAATATGTAAAATCCATATAACTTAGGTAATCTTTTAAATAAAAATTGATTTCCCTTGTTCATCACATCACGTGTAGGATCGCCATACGCTCTGAATTTTCCGGACAAGTCCGAAAATATGGATCTTCGACCGCAATGAGGAGAGCAATTTAAACTGTCTTGAATTTCTGAATTAATTAAAAAACATAGAAATCTAATTTATTTATTAACTAGCCGACTAAGCTGATCCGCCTAACTTTATTCCCTTGTTACTTGACTCTCTTTCTGCCCTGCACTCGTAGAGTAATTCTGGGGAATTGGCGCGAAAAAAATTATGTGTATACGTAAAGAAATAATTGAACCCACAGCTGGATGACCTGTAGCTTTTAACATATTCTGGATTTCAAGTTATCTGGTCACTTTATAGTGAGTGGTGATAAGTCTGTAATTTGTATCATACAAAACTTATAATTTTGCAAAAATATGGGACAATCTATAAAGTACATACCTACCATAAAATAAAAAAAGATTGAATAAAATCGGACAATGCGTTAATGAATTATACGAAGTCCAATTTACATTTTCACCTCCACCACGGCAATCCCTTTAGTGTGTTTTTTTTATGTTATAGGAAGGCAAACAAGCAGACGGATTTCCAGATGGTAAGAAATTCAAGCCGTCTAGAGACACCAAAGATGGTAATGGTGCGTTGCCCACCTGAGGTCAGGATGTTAGGCCTCGAGGAAAAGTAAGTTTACCGGCTACCTTACCCTTCGAACCGCAACACGTCATGACGTTATGGCGGCAGGAATAGGTAAGGCGGTGGTACCAATCCGGGCGAGTCGCTGCGAAACTCTACCACCTAGTCAGATGTCACGGTATTAGTGATGATAAGCCCATGCTCGCTACGTGTGATAAATAGTATCATATATACATAAGATATTCCTTGGGACAATAAGTACTTACATTCCAAATTTCATGACAATCGGTTCACTAGATTAAGTGTGATACGCGATCGGAATAGTATAGGCACACAGACAAAAATTCTAAAAATGCTAGAAATATTTTGCCGTTCACTTTTAGTCGCCCGCACCGACTTTTGCAAATATCTTCGATGTACAGACCTTACTCTTCTACAGGTTATTATAAGTATAGATTGTTTTTATTATAAATCCATAGGAACCATGTAACAAAATTATAACTTTTGAAACTGACAGCAACATTGCTTCTAATATGTAAGCTCTAACGGGAAGTGTTAATTAAAACTTAAAAATTTAGACACTTTAATAGTCGTACCGAAATAGTATTTTGCAACCGGCGTGTTTGCACGAATGTGGAGGAAGTTAGGCAGATTTACAAGCAACGTGACATTTAATAATAATTTTGTATAACATTTCACAAGTCATAGTTTTTAATTGGCAAGAAAGTTCAAAATTTTCGTAAAATATGGCAGACACTTGATACTAATCACGCCAACCTCCACTTAGTCCGACTTGCACTTAGTCACTTTATTTGTTCTTGGACCGTTAATAACAAACAACAAAATACTGAATGTTGACATGAAATGGATTTGTCCTTAGTTGTAAATCCCTGATGGTGCTGTGAAAAGTAAAACTTGATAGTTACAGTTAAATAAAGTGTTTGGTGGAAAAGTACAAGTGTAAATAGTATGTGTGTATTCCTTAACATATTTTTAACCGGTTTGACTCGGTGACGGACATTTTCGCCTTTGTGTAATAGAGTAGGAATATATAAATATATATAGCTATAGATTGGCACATTTGTTATTAATTATCTATTCAGTACAATTTTGTTGTCCTAATTTAACTTTAGTAATCAATTTGTATGCTAAAGTCATTACAATAAGTATACACTAACTATGTATCTAATGTCTATGTATCTAAGTATATAATATATCATTACATAAATTATTGTAAATATATTTTAAAGTAAGACAAAAAAAGACAAGCCCGCTGAGTTTCTTGCCGGATCTTCTCAGTGTGCGGCCGCGTTCCGATCTGGTGGTAGATTTATTATTATATAGACCCGTCACAAGTGCCTCTTGTAGGTTTATGTGAAATAAAGATGATTTATTATTATTATAAATAGTATGTAGGCAATTTTTCACATACTTTATAAACTTTACCGCCAACTTTCTTTTTTTCTTTTGCATCTGCTTCTTGATCAGAAACTGGTTCGTCATTTTCATCAATGTCAAAATCAGAATCCACAACATCATCTTGTTCTTTTTCCTGGCTACAAAATATAACATAATAAAGAATGCTGTGTGTAACATCTACACGACTCTACTTAAATTTATTTTCCTATTTGTAAATATTCTGGGATCCTTTACAACTTAAGGCAGACATCGGTTATATTTTGTAATATGTAGAATGTAGCTGAAGGCTGCAGCAGATTGTTATTATCATGGTAATAAAATTAGCATAAACACTTACACATAATCATTATCTTCTGTTGTTTCCTGAAAACCTCCATAAGTTGTTTTATAAAAGTCGTCCTCTTCTTCCTCATCTAATAATTTGGCCATACGATTACCAGCATTCGAACGGCGTTCTCTTTGAGCCATACTTTATTATTCTTAGTCAACAGGTAAGTACCTCAAATTAAACTAGTCTTAATTATTATGTGTCTCTACGAAATACCTTGTATTATATTATAAACAAGAATTTAATTACAGTTTTTACTTTTTAGTGTTTAAAATTTATAGGTCTTTGTAATTTTAATTCAAATTTGTTTGCAATGAACATGGTCTTTTCGGTCAGTGAATTAGTGATGTAAACCGGTATTCAAAAAACCTTTAAAAACCGGTTTTTGATAAAACCGATAAATACCGATTTTATTAACGAAAACCGATTATTTTCACAGCACTTTTTAGACACCGTGTATCCGAACTCAGAATTGTATATAGATTATAGAAAGGTAGTCTATGGTTGGGGAATACCCGTATCATCTGCTAGTTTCCCGCTTACTTCTGTATGTGTCAAAATCATTCGTTTATTCGCCATTCTGTTACTGATTTCGTGAGGTTAGCCAATATATTCGTTATTCGTTTGTGCCTTACAAATAAAGAAAGACAAACATTTGCAGCATAAAAATCTATCAAGTAAGTAAAATAAATACGAAGTACTTTTAATGCACGTTTTGTTTGTTATATTAACTCTTTTCTTTGTTATCAGATTTAGCAATAAAATTTAGTGATAAATTATTGATTTACTTTCAGAATGCCTAAGCTAAAACAAAAGTCGATTACAAGGAACCACTTCGAAAAAGTGGATAATGAGACCTCCAAATGTAAATTGTGTGGAAAAAATATAAAAGTTGGCGGAGGTACGTCAAACATGTTAGCACATTTGAAAAGGAATCACCCGCAAGCAACTGTACCGGTAAATCAAGAAGAGCCTGAAAGTGCTGGTGGTAATCTCCGCCCATCTATTCCACTTCCATCTCATCAAGAGCAGCCTCAAAAAACCAGCATTCAAAGTAAGTTGAATATGACTGTAGGGTCGAACAAAAAGAAAATTGATGAATACCTGACATTGATGATTGCTACAGATTTCCAGCCTTACTCTATTGTAGAAGATAGCGGTTTCCAAAAGTTTGTTGCAGCATTAAACCCCAGCTATGTTCTTCCCACTAGACAAAAAATTAGGTATGATTTAATGCCCTTATTATACACAAAAGCGAAGTCACAGCTTGCTGCTTTGCTACAAAGCACTGAATACGTTGCACTAACTACTGACTTGTGGTCGAATCAGACTATGGATTCATATATAACGGTGACGGTCCATTTTTTCATTGGTTGTCATCTCAAGAGTTATGTTTTAACCACATCTGATGTCCCTACTAACCATTCGTCTCAAGAATTAGCCGAAATTATGACTAATATTATATCGGAATGGAAATTAGTTAACAAAATTTCTGCTATTGTGACTGATAATGCATCCAACATGGTAAAAATGTGTGACTTGCTTGGGATCAGACATATGCCATGTTTTGCTCATACTTTAAATTTAACCATAGATGACGCTTTAGAACTGGTGGAGGTGCAAGAAATAGTAGAAAAATGCAAAATTATCGTTAAATTTTTTAAAAAATCGTCTGTTGGATGGCGCGCTCTGAAATTAGAACAAAAGGAAAAAAATCCTAATGCTCCGCCACTGAAACTAATTCAACATGTAAAAACTCGTTGGAATAGTACATTTTACATGTTGAAAAGATTATTACGATTGTCAGATGAACTGGCAGTCGTATGCAGGAAACTTGTACAGGCTCCAGATTTTCTTTCTGCTTGCGAGGAAAACATTGCCAAAGAAGTGGTGAATGTCCTAGAAATATTTGATGAGGCTACCAAACTTGTGAGTGCAGACCAATATCCAACAAGTTCTTTGATCATTCCTGTGATTTGTGGATTGTATGAAAATTTAAATACAATAGAAATATCGCTTGATACAGATATAGGTAAAATGTTTTGCTCTGCCGTAAAGCGTCACATGAGCACCAGATTACTAATTTACGAATCAAGAACCGTGACTCAAGTATCAACCTACTTACACCCAAATTTTAGAAATGGTTTCCGGCATTCTGAAAATATGCTCTCTGCTAAAGAATTAGTAAGACGTGAGCTGTCCAATCTTTTAAAGGACCACACACCAAATCTTAATGTTGAAAACTCAGTTAAGGATGAGGAAACCACAACAAAAACGCCGGGGATTTTGGACTTCTTAAAGAAAAGAAGTAGAGACCCTGCTAATTCTACTGCCTCCGCCATAAACATGCTCAGAATGTACTTGGAAAGTAATTGCGAAGGTGAGGGTACAGAAGCCGTTGGCAATTTTTGGCAGAACACTAAATACTTAGTGCCTCTGAATAAAATTGCTTTTAAATATTTAGCAGTGCCAGCAACTTCTGTACCTTCGGAGCGCATGTTTTCCACGTCGGGATATGTTCTTTCATCCCGGCGCAGCAGGTTGCTTGATGATGCTGTCGACCAACTTTGTTTTTTACATCAAAATAAGAATTTGATTGACTTGTAAATTTTTGATATTAAATTACTTATCCTTGTAATCGTTTTTGCTTCTTTTAAAAAAAAACCTGAAAAAACCTTAAAAAACCGGTTTTTTGCAAAAAGTAATTGGAAAATACCGGAGCTAAAAATTGTAATCGGTTCACATCACTAATCGGAACTGCCGCCTTACCTTTTCCAATCGCATCACTATTTCCAATATAGAGAATAGAAACAAGTAAATTTAAGAAAACAATCTTAAAACCCCAATCTTAAGTTAACAATACATCATTATACTTTTTCATGTGTGAATGATTTCTATTTTTCAACATCAAGAAATTCGTCTTTTTATGCCTTTTAGTCCCTTAATGATAAGTAACCATCGCTAGCAGCATATATTCTTTTTATACTACTTGTCTTAACTACAAGGGCACCCGTAATATTTTTTAAAACTTATTTACTAGCTTATACAAATATTATTCTGAAATCTGAATCATTATTTTTGGACTCAGCGTTATCCTAAATAGAACAGTGCTTTTAATGACGGGATGTTGCTGGAAGTACCAATTCAAACAATTGTCAAGAGATTTACGCACGCAGTACCATATTATATTAAATAAAAAAAATGATACGTAGTTTTAGTAATAACTATAAAAGCACATTAAGCAATTTGCAGCATATTGGAAAAATTGAAAACATTATTATGTGAAATTACAAGACAGGGACTACTTAAAATTAATTAATGTCGAGTTAAGAAAATCTCATGCACTATATGTTTTAACAAAATAAAATTACTTATTTGTTGGTTAAAGAGTGAATTAAAATTTACAATGACCGCATATTTTTAAATTTTATATATTAAAGAAATATAAAATACTATTCAACTTTAATCAAATTCAAACCTGATCAAATATTTACAGCTTTCGAAATAGACAGTGACCGCGGACAAATACGTTGTTAGGACCGTGGCTATAATCAGTCAGAGTAACTAATATTTTTCTTTATATATTATGTAATTAAAACACACTAATATCCGACCGTGTAAATATTTTACAATTGAATTTATGTACATTTATATCTAAATTTAATAAACCTACAAATACCGTTTGTCTATCGATCTAGACGCCACTTTAATTACGCGGCAGCGTAAAATTGCATCGGAATCAAATGGATAAATAAATCATAATAATTAAGCCATCAGATCTCGTACTGTGAGAGACGATAAAATTGTAAAGCTTGCAAATACAGCTACTTGTTAAAAAAGGGAGCAAGCTAGGCAACATATTGTGTTAATTCAGGACATCTCATATCCCCTTAGGAACATGGTAGATAATCGTCCCTCAGAGACCTAGATTTGGTACGGACTGTCCGCGACCGCGCGCCACCACCATGTTCTGTTTACCGAACGCCACCCGGCTCTCGGAGCTGAGCACCGACGACCGCGGCAGGGACGAGTACATGTGCGTGTTGCGCTCGATCTGACGCCCGTAGTTCGCAGGTGGGGTCTGGAAACAACAAATAATCAACCATAAAATGTACGTTTTACAAATCTGTCATTCTCGTTTGTTTTCTACCGTATCCTAAAGCCTGGTCTAGCATTGACGGGGTTTAAAACATTTTTGAATTTTTTTAACTTGAAGTATAAGCAATTAAACAATCAAAGTCCGCAAAATTAAAATAACATAAACGAATTTTTCTTAAAAATATTGCTGAAACAAATCTGTCATAATAAACATATATATGTCATAATAAACATATAATGTCATAAAAACAAATATGTTATAAATCTGTCAAAGCACGTACATCCTGACATATCCCACGCATATCCCTAGTGGACACGACTCGACGGCTAGCGTGGCAAGATACTCACATGGCTATAGGGGCGGTCATTTTATTTTAATGAAACAACAAGAAACTTTTTAATTTATGACAACCCCTATACGCCCCTAAGGACTCCTTTTGACCTTTTGTCTCGAAATATGCGTAGGCTAGCTACGCTAACTCAGAAACATAATTTGAAACTTTTATATGTACGGTTAAAAATGTGTAGGACCAAAAAACGAACCGATACTTTAAAACGAGTAAATTTTTTATCCTTACACATTATTTACAGAAATACCTGCCATCTAAAATCGAAAGTCGCGAATTGAACTATCGTTTGTCTGTGACGTTTTTTCTCTGTATTTACATCAATCCTTCTAGGGATCCACCCTTACCTAACCAAGCTTCCATAATGACGCTGTCATGTTCCGGCCCGGAGGGTAGGGTCAGCCTAGGTAGACTTGCAAAATAGGCCTAGCATCCCGGCCAGAGGACAGCGACGCACCTGTAACATCTATGGTGTCTATAGGCCTCAGTTATTTTAGATCATCAGGGAGCTTGTTCACTGACCATTCATATAAAAAAATCTCTTATAAAGGTTCGAAGGTATAAACTACATATTTTGACAGTTGATGTAAGTAAAATTTATTTACAATTTAAATAATAATCTTGTAATAAATAAACAAATTTGATTAAATATTAAAATATATGTAAGTACCTTTATTGTGGGTCTTGTTAGTGATGGTATTTAACCTACGTTCGCCTATTACAATATATTCTTCTCAGTAGACCCGGACTAAATAGCGAAATACTAAAATCTACTACAGAATCGGATTTCGGCTACACACTGAGAACAACCTATCACATTGTAGGATTGAGCATGTTGGCTAATAGAGTGTTCACTGATTCAATCATCTGCCTATCTCTGAAGAATGCGGAAGTGAAGATACTTATATACCTACTTGCTATTGTGTAGTTAGTTAGTTGTGTAGTTACTTGCTATTGATGATAGAAGTGCCTGCATTTTTATGAGTAGAAGAATTTAGAAACAGAAAAAAAAATCCGGCGTGATGACGCAAAGCACATTACTGACTACCACCTATTTATGAATAACAGATTTCGTTAAATATAAGGTTTAAAAATTGATATTTGATTTAAAAATGGACGCAATCTAGTATATAGCTTAATAAACCATAGGTATAGTTTGGGTCTAGGTGAATTTCGATATCTGTATCTTTTCCACTATTATATTAAAGTGGACGCAAATTGACCATTTTAATATGCAGAGTAATAATGTTGCAAATAATTAGGATCCCATGTTTTATTACATTTTTTTTATTTAAACATAAATATTTAACTTAAATACATTACTATCCTTGATTAATGATAAATAAATTGATAATCATAATCATTGATAATGATTAATAAATAATAAATTGATAATTTTTAGTTTAGGAACAAACACACAATATCATTAAATACAACAAAGACATTAAAAAAATGAACATGAAATGCATGCCTGTTCACTATTTTTTTGCTAAAATTATAGATATTTTTACATTTTTTGAATAGTATTAATTTGTTTTCCAATCAGAAAAAGTTACGCGAAAGGTTCTTTTGTCTGTGTATGTGTATCTCTATCATATCGAAAAGCAGCAACGACTTGAATTTCTTATTTTGTTAGTATACCTATTTTTAGTCATTTTTAACGTCAGCAGAATGAATGGTGGACGCCAACAGGCGAAGTTACCCTATTTGCCATAGTAATTAAAACACATTATTTCTATTATCGCTAAATTACTACCTTACCCAAAATTAAGCGAATAACATTTTATCTATCAATTAAAAAAACATATACATAATATTTTTTATGATAGCGACAATAAATACATACTTCGCTTTAAAGAACCGACAGAAATGGAATTTTCAAACTCATTTGACTAAATTTTACATTTTACTTGTCTATTTACCTATCCATGAAAAGATGTTACGTTTTAGTACAATTTAATTACGTTTAGCGTTTCTCCCTCAACGTAACAGGTAGGGTTAATGAGTTTGACCTGGATACATATTTTGTGCATGTTAATTCGGCTTTGGAAAATGTATGACAATATAACTATCACATTTACAAATACATGGCCGACAATTAAAAAAAAACATTTAAAATGTTATTACCGACAATTAAAATAATTAATTAAACAATTGTTATATCATGATTGAGAATTAAATCAACTTATTAAAATTAATTAATATGTACTTTATTAAGCACACTTACAATTAGGTAAACTGTAGCGTAATGGACATACACATGACATAGTTTACAGTTTTAAATATATCTATTAATATTCTCAAAAAGTCACTTTTGT
>DVZK01000204.1:0-13473 GCA_018236665.1 Calephelis perditalis | reverse complement strand
TATTTTATTTTGTAAATTAAGTAGTAATTAAAAAGAGTAATTCATGAGACTGATCAAAAATAAATATGATTATGTTATGATATAATTATTATTTCTATAATTCGATTTTCTAAACGTAGTTTATATGCTTTGATCAAAAGAGTATTCAAAAAAAATAATCAAAATTACGATTACAAACTAATTATCATTAATCATCGACACGATTACTTTCTTGATTAAATTTTGTAATCTGTAATATGATTGAAGATTACAAAATGTAATCGCCTTAATCATTAATCTGATTACATTTTGCCCAACTCTGGCTGTTGCTATGTATGTATGTATGCTCTTACATTGCCACTACGGTTATTATTATTTTTTAAGATGAAGCTTCCTTCAAATAACGTTCCATTATTATTAAAGTGAATATTTAAAAGTCTAACGTTGCTTTTGATGCTTGCTTCTTTAGTCTACAATATTAGCATGATAGTCGCCCAACCTAACGTCAGAAACTGTCACAGGTGAACGCCAGTACGAGCAGCGCGTTGAAGACATCCGTCTGTTGAGGCTGGAGATTATCAGGCTGCGTAAAGAAAAGAACCTGCTGTCGAAAGGCATTGAAAATATGACCGACTTGCGACTGGAGGCAAGTAAACTGATACCATCTAAAAAATATAACCATAAATTGTAGGTGTGATTTAAGAAAACCAATGATACCACCTACTTAGATCGGTTTTGAAACTAGTGATTTAAGTAACTGATTTTTGTTATTTTTATTATTTATTTTATTTTATTTGATAGGAAAATCAACAGCTATAGTTCAAGAAAATTAGAAATATGAATTAATAACAGTCAGCCAATTATAGATTTTCACCTTTTTTTGTTTCCGCCTTTACGGTAAATAAGTTTTTTTTATGATATTGGAAGGCAATCAGATAAATTTACTGATGCTAAGAAATTCACGCCGCCTTGAGACACCAAATGGTAATGGTGCGTTGCCAACCAAGGGCCAGGATGTTAGGCCTCGATCATACCTACTATAAATACTGTAATTTGCCAAAAATATAGTTTTTCTTATATTACAGGTTGGTATACAACTATAACTTTAGCTGTGTATGGTAACTTAACACAAGTTTTACCTGATACACCAGTGACACCGGCTCAACCTCCAAACATCCAGAGACCAATTTCACGTGAAGCAGGTGCGTTGCCAGCAAATGTACCACAAACATCTGATTGGAATCCAGAAGCCTCTAATCCTATACCTGCTTACACTGGAAATGTTGCGACGAGCAATCCAGATGCTTATGGGCCTGCAAATTACCCAGAAAACTATGAAAATCAGATTTACAGAAATGAATATTATGAAAATGAGCCTCCTAAAGACCCAAGACAATATCATCATATAGAAGAGAATGACTGGGAAAAAGACAGAAGAGATCTAAGTTGCGAGAGAGAAGGAGATAGATTGAGACACAGCCCCAGATCATTAGAATTAGATCGTGATCGACGAGATGGTAGAAGTCGTAGAAGATCACTTGACAGAGGCAGAAGTCGAGAATCTTCAAGGCACAGAGATCGAAGTAGAGAAATTGATAGACTTGAGAGGTTACACTCAAGGTCAAGAAGTAGAGATAGAGAATACGTCGTCAAAGGTGAATATCGGCCACTGAGTCGATCACGGTCTCGAAGTATTGATCGTGATCGCGATTGGGACAGGGGCCCGTACAAGAAAGATGACTATCATCGCCGCCGTGAGCCATCTTACGATCGATCACGTGGAGGTTCTTACGAACCAAGGTCACCATATGATAGGCCGCCATCCTATGAAAGAAAGCCAGCTTATGATAAAGGAGTTCCCTATGAAAAGAGATTGTCGCCATATGATAAAAGAAGTTCTTCGTATGAGCGTCGCGCTCCATCATATGATAAACAGACGCCATATGACAGAAAACGTCATTCACCCTATGGTCGTATGCGTGGATCCAGCTACGGAAGTAGATCACCCAGTAGGGATGACCCGAGGAAAAGACCCAGAACTCCGCCAAGTGAAAGCAGACGACCAATCTCACCACGTGAAGGTGACGCAAGCCCAATTCACTCTGTACGATCAGAAGATGGTGATTATGATAGAAATGGTAAACAAATACCAAGAATAGATTTCTACCATCAAAGCTACAGACATAAGAGTTCCATAAGGAGTCCATCCCAAGAAGTGGATAATGCATACCCTGAGCAGCAACATTCAAGTTTAGTCACAGTACCCATAGTAGATACAAGTACAGCAGCAAAAATTATTGAATCTCCAGTTCGTCAAGAAGAAGACCGTTCCTTGGATGCTGAACCATTTGAACCAATTTTATCTGATGAAGATATATGTGATGATTTAGATGGGAATTCGTACATGGATGTAGACTATGATGCTAATGATTATTGTGGGGTTGAGGACATCATTAAGTATTTTAATCCATTCAAAGATGAGTGGAAGAAGTATGATTATGTGAATAAAATATTTATGCTTTCAAATGCAAAAGAGAAGACTACAAAAGACGTGCTTAATGCTAGCTTTGACGACTTGTGTGATTCTTGTCCTGAACTTTATAAGATATGGGATATATGTAAATGTGCTAAAAAAAGAGAACAAAAGTTCTTTTCAAGTACATTTCAAGATATTGACAATACGTCTAGGGAAGATTGGGTACATCAATGTGAACAATTGTATATTGCGCTTTCTTGTTTATGCAGAAGTACCGACATAACACTTAGAATTTTTCAGCCATACACTAAAATAGATGTGTGTGATGAGTTTACAGATATTTTTAATCTGTTAATAACTTTTTGTAGAATTGGCCTGAATTATGATTTTGCGTTGGCCCAACAACAACCAACTTACAAAATAAGGCACATGAAATGTGGGATTCGTTTAGCTGAAGCCATTATGTCTCATAGACACAGTGGACAAGTGACACAAGTATTATTAGAATCTGGCATTAATATACCGATGCTTCTTATAGAAATGTACTCTAAAGAATACATGGCTTTAAGTATTCGGTTAATGATTTTAAAAGCCCTGAATGCTTGTCTTTCATCAAAGGTTGCAATGGAAAACTTTATGCAAGATGCTATGTATCCCAAATTTGATAAACCTAAAGGTGACAATGAAAAAAAGTTAATGAACGGATATCAAGCTCTCATTTCAATAATGGAAAGTAACCCATTAGGAAGGATTAAGTTTTCACTCAGTGCATTAATTAAAAAAATGAATATTTACGAAGTTTTGGAGAAACTGCATGATATGGTTTTCAATTTCAATAAAAACAGCAATGAAAAGAAGCAAACAGATGATGTTGAACTGTCCGAAAAAGATATTAACTTTTTAGTAGATTCATTAGAAGAGATACTTTACACATTTAGAACACAGTGTTTCCATCTTTCGCAACCTAAGCGATTTCTTCCCGCTTCAGCACAGTTTGAAATAAATAAAGAGTGTTCCAATGAGATAATGTTAGAGTTCTTCAAAATCCACCGTATACTAGAATTATGCTTGTATTTGTTAACATGTCCAACTACATGCAACAATTTAGTAATTACAAGTCCAGTACATGATCTTATATTTGAATTAGTTAATTCATATAATGGACTTAATTTTCTGTACGAAAATATGGAAACAAGCGAGTTGTTATTTAAAGTATTTATACACCCATATGGCCAGCAAAATACAGAAGAAACTTCCTACCCCCAAGACAGCAGTCTTAGTAATTACAGTGACTTACAAATAATCGCTCTTGAACTAGCATATAGATTAAAGACAATGTATTATTTACAAGCAATTAGCGATATGCAAGCTGGAAAGCCAGATGAAAATGAGTTAATAGACAGACTTCAAGCTCTATACTGTCTTAGTTTTGGGAATATAGGCAAAACTGCTGTACCTACTGTTATTGTTATGGAAGACAATGCAGAATGTCTCATGGAAGTATTTGAACATGATTTAAAAGTGAAATCAAAAAATGAGTTTCAGTCAAAACAAAAATCACCAGCCAAAGGGTATGCTATCGAATTAATTGCATCTGCAGTTAGATACGCAGCAAATGTTTCATTTTTCAAAAAATATGGACAGAGATTGATTAACGTGTCCAAGGAACATGATAGGTTTGAACCAAGCGTATCAAGTGTGTTGCAAGAGATTATTCCGTATATTAAGCCGATAGAAAAAGCAAATATTTTATCGGGAGAAGAATTAGCCGAATGTATGGAAATCATAAAAGCAAATGTTGAACATTCTGCTGACTTGCCTGGAGAAATAATGACTTGTTTAAGAGTTCTACGACATTACTGTATTTCGGATTACGAGCAGAATGCAACTATAGTATGTGAATCTCCCACTGAAGAATATGTCGAACTAAAATATAAGTACAATGTTCTACAATTATTTTCTTTAGATGGAGTTACTCATATAGCAGGTATACTAGACCGATTAGCAACACATTTTGATCAACCGAGCATGCACACTTCTTTCTTTGCCTCTGTAAGAGGTCTGCAGCTAGCGCAAATGTTAGTACCATGTTTAAAATTACTTGATGAAATGTTAGTTAGAGTGGTTCGCTGTCGAGGTCCAAGATTTCGCGATTTGACTGCGGCCCCAACAATACTTAAAGCATATGGTATTGCAAAAGCTTTCCCAGTTGGATGTATCGGCTACAGAACGGCAGCGAAAGCAGCTGAGGCCGCTGTTAGAGCATTACTTGCTTATGCACAACCAATAGCTGATGATGCTCATGACGGAGATTCTATACGTAGAGGATTGTGGACATCGCTTTGTTCTGAAGTAATATCTTACATAATGACAGCGCCATATACCTTCGTGCCTGGATTATTAGTTTTCTCTGAGCTTTTACCTCTGCCACTTCCAATGCAGACAAAAGTTCCCCCAAGTGATCGTGAGTTGGCGGATGCAGCTAACGAGCGACGCCTTTGGTCTGCACATTTGCATGCACTATCAAATGATTTAACTGACATGATTCAGATTATTTGTATGTCAACATATCGACCAGTAGTTCACATGTTGCGTAGAGTTTGCGTACAAATTGCCGATCTCGCGCCTAATACGGCAGCGACTGTAGCTAAGGCTGCGGTTGGGGCAGTCATGCGGGAAATGAAAGAAGGTGAACCTGCTTCCGCTAGTATGGCTAGAGTTTTAGGATTTTTAGCGTGTCTTGTATCGCACGCTCCAGTTAAGTGTGCTGTGCTACATTCCATGACAAATGGAGGTCCAAAAGCACTTGAAGTTCAAACAGCTTTGTGTGGAGTGTTAAGTTTGGCCCACATTTCCAATGACCACGCTAATGCTCAAGAGTTTGCAGCGCATGCATTAGCTGCTTTCTGTGATGTTGAAGTGACGTTGACACCCATAAGTGGCTCTACCGATACTGTAATTGGTAATTCGTTACCCAATAAAGAGACCCTGGCAGCCTTTCTAGAAGCTACTGCAAATTGTCTTGAATCCGCAACTAAAACATGTGCAGTGGCTTCTTCTGTTCTGCGAGCGTATTTTGTATTAACAGAACATGAATACGGCTTCCTACAATTCAAGAAATTTGTCACCAAGAAACGGGAGGCTCTTGGAAAATACTTTAAATGGGCATTGGATGGTTCTGGAGAAGATAAAGCGGAATGTTTAAATTTATATATAGATCTAATAAGGATCCTGAAAGTTGAGGAAGGGGAAGGACCGGTGGGAAGAAAAAGTGTTCTCACACTGTCTGAAATGGCGGATATGGTTGGATATGTTGCTGGTGATGAGGAACATCCTGTGTTGACTTTGGACAAGACACTTAAGGTATGTACTTCTATTTTTGTTCCTAATGTTTTTTATCCTTGCATCTACAGTGTTCTTGTTAAGTAAAGGTTAGTTACTATAGATTTCAGTGCAATAGTTTTTCTGTAAATAATTTTTATTTTCGTACATTACAGGAAAAAAATGCCGATGAAGATGCAATAGCCAATGCTACTTTCCTCATCACACACATAAATAAAATAAAATCCTCTGAAGGAGCCGGTACTCCACCACTAGAGACGGCTGAATCTATCCATCCTTCTCCAGAGCCTTTAGTAGCTCAGTTTGTTGCGAGACAAATATATTGCATCGGAGATTCTAGTGACGAGCGCTTGACAAGTACTTTTTGGCTGAATGTTCCATCTGCAAGCGGGGAGGATGACGTCAATGATAATGAACTGGTAAAAAATATATATGTTCTATTTTTAACCCCCGAAAGAATACAACAGGTCTTTTAAGTTTGTTATGTCTGTTTGTGTGTATGTCAGTCTGAGCATTATAAACGGATGAACATATTTAATGTCGATTTTTCTTTGAAAGCTGATAAAAATTTCATGTAGGTTTTATCGGTGATTTGTTGAAATTTTATACTTTTAGCGGTGTTGGTGCAACAGGCCACACAAACTATTGACTAATAGCGTCTATTCTATAATAAAAAGAACTAATTTTCTTTAAAATAAAGTAACTTTATGTGTGATACTATTTATGGTATGAACTGCCCCAACTAAACTGAGAAGTAATTTACCACTAATGTTTCAGTTTAATGGCAAGATTGATTTTTTTATATTCTTTTCAAAAGAGTTGAAAGGTATTGTTGTGTCGCAGGTGGCGTGCGACATAATGGAGGTGGCGAACACGCACCTGTCGGGTGTGGGGGGCGCGGCGGGGGCGGGCGGCGGCGCGCTGGCGGCGGCCGTCCGCCGGCTGGCGGGGTGTGTGGACACACGCGCCGAGGCCGCGCCGCCCGACGACAAGCGCCCCGCAGGTGAGACTTTTCACAGGACAGTACAGCATTTTGTGAAACAAATAAAATTATTTTGTCAAACAAATCATATTACCTGATAGCTAATTTTCTAAAATGTTATGGCTTCAGGGTTTGTTTGTTCTGGGATTGTTATACAAAATAGCTTACTAATTTCCAAAAAGCTAAAGATGTTCTGTTTCTCATAAATTATAAGTAAAATGCTGAAATGTTATTTTACCTGCTCACCTAAAGCTCCTGGTCACTTTTATAATGATTGAAGATCATTACGATTTTATTTTTTTTAACCCGTCACGGGGTGTATGTATATAGCAGCATAGCCCTTAAACGAATGGACTGAATTAGAAGCTAATTGTTGTTTGACAACTTACGTAATTGAGATGTTCCTTAGGTACACTACAAAAATCTCTACAAAAGGTTCATTGAATATTGTATTTTTTTTATTATAATTAATTTTGCTCACTTAAAATTGTTATCACAGGGCTGATCTAAAACCATCGAAGCACCTCTTTCAGTCCTACGGCTCTTATGGTGCTATTATGTGTTCCAAATGCAAGAACAAATACACTCTGTTGTGCACTAATATTTACCACACTAGCAAACTTTAAATGTTATAATTTTACTTAAAGAACACAACGGCGATTTTTATTACTTCAAATACAAACAGTATACGTTCCTATACAAACAAATCTTTTGATATTTATATCAGTTTCAGTTTAGAGTAAGAGAGTAGGTAAGTTTTACAACTTCTATAGAACCTTACAATGGGAAATACAGGTCAGACATCAAATGCAGATTGTTGGTACTTATTTTGGGTATAAAATGCATTTATTTTATGACAATAAAAATATGTTCACTTTACATAAACTATACAAAGGTTCTTGTGACGCATTTATAAAAATCTAAAAAATTCCATCGGATGGGAATGGGGCGACTCACTGAACTGTTCCGGCGAAAGAAAGTTTTGCGAGACAATTATAGTGTTTGCCTCGGTAGTTTTTCCAGAAAAGAATCCTATTAGAGATGATGGTAAAATATTTGAGTGGTCATATTGTGTTTTTGCAGTGGCCCTCTCCCGCGTGCGAGGGGAGGGCGGTGCGGACGCGTTCCGGTCGCGGCCGCCCAACACTTCGCGCCCGCCCTCGCTGCACGTGGATGACTTCACCGCCCTACACCACGCGCCCTACCCCCCGCCGCATCCACACCCCTCGCCGCATCCGCACACGCACACACTCACCAGGTAACTGACATACGCACACAAAAACACAAAGATTCACATATAAGTATTTAAAAAGTATCTTCCCCGAATACGTGGGCAGAGGTACAACGAGGACACTTCGCCACTAGCCGAAGATACTTAAGTCTCACAATGAGATAGGTGGCAAGCTTGTCGCCAAAAGGGGAACATATCCAATCCCGAGCAATGCTATTTTAATTAGAAAATTTAAAATACGCATTTTCTATTTTTTTAGTTCCCCAATCCGGGGATCGAACCCAGGACCTCAAGAAGTTAAGTTCGACCCAGTCGGTCGGACCACAGTAATTGTCACATATAAATAATAATAGTAAATAACATGCACTCATACACAAACTCCATGCACATATACGTGCATTCATGATTACATAATATACAACACATCCTCAAATGTCATATCCTCAAATATTACACTCATGATTCAGCTCTACGCAGGAAGAAGAAACATCCTATTTTGGTGGATATATACATACATGAAAGACATTATGTCAGAATATTTTGCATCTAAAGACCGAAGATATCTAGTCCCTATGCTGGCTAGATGTCAAAGTGCTAAGAACCGACAAAATGAGCCAAGAGTGAATGAAAGCCACACAATAAGAATTAAAACTAAAATTTGGCTGTACACTAGGTTGAGATTTCTTACGGTATATGTGTTATGGTATCTGACGTTGACACGGGGTTTGTGTGGTACAGGGGACAGCGGCGGTTCGGCGGGGCGGCGGCCCACGCGCATCCTCACTCCCGACAAATGTAAGTTACTCTACGTCTAATCATTTATTCCGCTTTTTGGGAAAATACTTAAATGTTTACCAGTGACATAAAATATCCATTCGAAATCTCAAAACCGTCCGCTAAAACCCAGCGAACAATTTTCGTATTGTTTGCATCATACTTTTACTTAAAAATACAAGTCAAGTGCATGAGTTTGGATATGAAAACATAAGTCTTTGTCATAACATAGTTGCGTATTCCTAATTAGCGACATTTTTAAGTTTTAGTTTTATTCGAAACAGTTCATCTTTTGTTTTTTATGTCAATGATATTTACAAATGCTTTTATTTTTTATAGCTACCCTCATAGTACAAGTCATGTTAGCCAAATAGCTAAAATAAAATGCGTTCGTAGTTTGAAAGATTATTAACGCCTATAGCAGTATTATTTCCATGTTGTTATATGTCCACTTATAAACGCATAATATTTGAAACTATAGGACCTATGTTGACGGCACTTTAACTGGCATGTAGCTGATATAATAAGGAGTAACGTAGACTTCTTTTATTTTAGAAAAAAACTTAAATAACCAAATAAATTATGCAACTTTTTTGTTAAATTCCGTGCGGACAAAATCGAGGGCACAGCTAGTTAAAAGATGTAATATTAGTCTGTTTATTAACATTCCAGGCGGGGTCGTGGAGCGTGGGAAATGGGTGGCCAACACTTCGGCCACTTTGGTCCATCATCGCAGTATATGATGGGTGAGAGTATTCATTTTTTTTGGAACACATTATGAAATTATGTATTTTTGTCCAAACATTTTTTCGATATACTAAGATTTGTTTTATAGTCGAAATGTTTTTTTTTTTAAACTCTCGCATATCCAAGTTTTAGTTTTTTAAATGTTACGAATGGTATAAAATTAAAAAAGCATTGGCGTTCCTGATGGCAAGAGCAAAATATGTGGCTTGTTATAATATGCAGAGACTATAGATTGTAGGTAATATTGGCGGCAGGAATAAGTAAGGCGGTGTATCTCTACACAGCATTCTGCTACCAGTTTTCTTTGTTGGTAAGGACTTAAAAAATCAATATCCAGATTTTGCGTGGTGCCAGACAGATACCTAGGTAGATATTCTATAGTGACTATAGTATAGTCTATATACTGTGTGTATCAACATGGTAAGAATTTAGGTATTAGGTATCAAAATAATCATGAGAAATACATATCTCCTAAAGAGGGCCAAGATGTTATCGGTGCATCGCCACACTGGTGGTGGCATTTGTTTAATTTATTTGAAAGACTAAATTTTAAAATTAGGGAGTCAAAGTTAAAATTAAGGTGTATATAAAATATTACTGCTATATTAAAATGTTTTCTTTCATTAACATTTATTTAAGATAGTCCGTAGAAATACTTTTTTATTCTTTGTCTATCGGTACGAGTGATGACGTCATTAGCCTGCGTGTGAATTAACGTCAGCGGGAACCAGCTGAATACGTTGTTTAAGTTTTATCGTTGCCTTTATTATTTTTATAGATCGAAAGTATAATCGATTCTAAACTGTAACTCAAATTTCGACTAGTATTTTAAATGTAATATCCCTGTATAAGTTTAATGTGTGTTTTGTGTCAGGCGGTATGGGGTGGGGCGGGGCGCGGCTGCAGCGCGGGCCGCGGCACCGCTCCTTCATGCGGTGACCAGCCACCGTCACCGCCACCGCCACCGCGACCACTGCCGGTCTTACCGCTGTGGACCCGACTCTACTGCTTCATGTTAACAAATAAATATATTATCACATTACCTTCTTTTATTTTATTGTTTGTCCAACTTCAGAGCCTGTATCATGAGTTGGTATTAGAGGATTCGATCCCGGTTGATTTTTCTAATCCCGGGATTTCGGGATTGTCTACAGCTAATCTCGGGATCTCAGGATAATCCCGGGATTTTATTGGTGAAATGTACTTTCTAGAAAGTGGTAAGAAAAAGACAGTTAAAAAACATGAAAAGCATTTTTTTTAATCTTTAAAAACATACCAAAATTATACATCATCATCAGCTAGAGGACGTTCACTGCTGGACATAAGCCTCCTCCAAAGAGCGCCACAAGTCACGGTCACCAGCCGCTTGTATCCAGCGACTCCCCGCGACTTTGACCAGATAGCCAGTCCACCGGTGTAAGGTCGTCCAACACTACGTTCTCCGGTGCGGGGCCGCCACTCGAGAACCTTTCGTCCCCAGCGGTTGTCGGTTCTGCGAGCAATGTGGCCTCACCATTGCCACTTCAACTTGCTGACTCTCTGAACTATGTCGGTTGCTCTCGTTCTCTTGCGGATCACGGAATTACGAATCATATCACACAGAAAAATACCGATCATAGCTCTCGGAGGATAGATCGACTCGGAGCTTATTTAAGAGGCCAGTATTTAACGGTCAAGTCTCAGTTCCATATGGCATTATCGGTAACAAACACTGATCGAAAACTTTCGACTTTAGGCTCTGCGGTAATTTGGACAAGAAGATACCCTTTAACTGCCCGAACGCTGCCCATCCGAGTTGGATTCCGTTATCGACCTCTTGAAGCTGGATTTACCTAACTGAACAGTTTGACCTAGGTATACATATTGATCAACAACTTCAAGAATTGAGTTCCCAACGTGAACTGGTATAGACGCAATATGAAAGTTGGACATGACTTCCGCCTTGTCCAAGATCATCATAAAATTATACTTAGGTATTCTGATAAACTGGCTGGTTGACACTTACTACAGAATTGTCTAGTTTCTTTATTTTTTTTACAATAAACTAAAAAAATATAAAAGTCTATGCCAAAGAGATCAATGTATAGGTACTCATATTTTTAATAAATGAGAGTAATCTGTGTTTTTAATTAAATAGACCACACCAAAGAGTATAATCACAAGTATAATGATGTACCTTTACAGGATGACCACATCTGTGACGACCACACTGACGAAACATCTTCATTTCATCCAAAGAAATTTCATTCTTGTTAAAGAGTATTTATATTCTTTGATCCAAAGACTACAATACCTACATATGAATACATACTCTAATTTCATCTTTTTTATGTTTGACATAACATCTTTCTTTGGATAATGACATTGTTTTTTGAAGTGAAACTTCTTTAGAATCGTTGTGATTTTAAAACGGGTGCAAAGGAAAAACGACAGGTAAGAGACACAAATATATATTTATCTCATTCTTTTGTCGAATTACTGAAGTTTCACTTATATGTGAATCGCACATACACCTTATTTTTCTTTTAATTTAACTGAGACGAAAAGAACATTTAAGTATATACACAATATAAACCTCTTGCTGAAAAGTTTTTATATTCCTTGATATAAAAATAACCTTTACAGAAAATAACGTTCGTCATTTTTCGTCTATATTGACTCAGACACTTTATTATTGTTATTTTTTTTAATTCATTAATTATCACCACTTAACAAAAAATATCAATACTTACATGACGTAAAGCGGTTTTTACACGTAATACTGTGGTCGGTAGTGAATACAAATGAAATCAGCAGTGTTTAAAATATGGCATAAAGGCCGTCAAAATACTCAAAATGTCAAACAAAAGTAAGGACGTTTCGTTTCACGTACGTTCGTATTCACATTTTTAAAAAAACCGGGATTTATGAAACTTTTTATTTATGAAACGAAAAATGAAAAGATGACCGGGATCCCGGGGTCGAATCCTCTAGTTGGTACAGATTACGATCGGTAATTGGCATATGGAAATCTATAGCGCTCTTAAAAAGTATTTTCTTTGTTACCTCTTGTTTGTTGAACTTGACTGCATGAGGTCCCGGGTTCAATTCCCGGGTCCAAGTTCCAAGTAAAAAACTGAAAAAGCTCAAGAAGCGAATACAGAAAAGGAGAGATCCAGAATAACTTTTGACTGAGATCCTATCGGTCGACACAAATTACAATTGCACACATATGTTTTGACCGACTGGATAGACGAGTGGCTAGCGTACACGTCTAACTACACCGACCAACCGCGAGGCTCGGATTAGATGCCTGCATTTCCGGGTTTGGACGTTTATTAAATTTATTCTGATATCTATATAAGTATTTCTATGTATTAGTATTGTTGACTAACACCCATAACACAAACATAATTTGCTTTCTTTGGGATTAGATTCAATTTGTGTAACTTGTCCAGGGATATTATTAATATTCGCTTTTTGACGTGGACAACAGTATTCGAACACGGTACGGTCCGTGAACTATCCTAGTCCGAATATTCAATATGGAGGTTTGGGGATATCCAGAGAAAAGAGACACAGTTTTTTTTTTACAAAAAAATGTGTACGTATAGAGTAAAATGAATTTAGTTGGCATTTTATATCATTATGTTTAGTTAAACGTTGCACAAGTATTCTTGAAGAAATAGGTATAGGTGTTGCCGCCAAATCTCACTTGATGAGCCTATGTAAGGATGACAACACTTTACCTACGACCCTGTTATAACTGATTGGCTTATGACTTTGAATAATTTAAGCTTAATTTTTAAAATCGAGTAAAGACTTGATGCATATTATTTAAAAAAAAATGATTCATGTTAAAACTGGATCCATGTTAAAAAAAACTGGGTGCGTGTACTCACGTACGCGCTTAAGAAGTATAGATTAGTATAGATCAGTCTTTCCCAAAGTGGGCGATAACGC
>DVZK01000203.1:0-13500 GCA_018236665.1 Calephelis perditalis | reverse complement strand
AATCCGATGGTAGATTAAAAAAAATATAATAATGATATTATGGCCCAGTTCCTATAATCTACGAACCAACAAAGCGTTGCTCATAGTTACTCAAAATGTTTAGAGTTAACAATTAACAATAAACGACTGTTGCTAGATGTTTTACTGTTCGTACGAAAGGCTAGCAGCTAGTTTGTAAGTAAAACCACTCGTTTCTCACATATAGGAACCCGGCAATAAACGCGTCACAAGTACTCTATGAATGGTTTATGTAATATAAAATATTGTACTAAAAGTATCTTCATGCCCATATCCCCGACGATTTAGGTACAGGCACAACCAGGTCACCCACGACTAGCCGAAGACACTAAGTCCCACAATGTGATAGGAGGCAAGCAGGCAACGTTTTTTTATTAGAAAAATTGGAAAAACCAAATTTTCTTTTTGTTACCTGATCCGGGAATCAAACCCGGGATCTCATGCAGTCAAGTCCAACACCTGTACAGCTAGACCACACTACTATTACTATTAGGGCCACTTGCACGTTCCTGGGTTAAATATTTCACTCCGGTTTAGTCTCTAACTTAGGCTAAATCCCTTTTTTATTTGACAGATTAACTCATTATTAAATTTAACCCAGGAACGTGCAATCTGCCCTTAAAGTTATTAAAAGTCTTGTAGCTGATAGTTTGAACCAAAATTAATCTATCAAAGTTCGCAGGTAGTTTATCTACCCGCTCATAATGCAATTTATTCATTAATGTCACCCGCCTTCATTTTAACCATTGACAGCGAAAACTGTTATAAAATTAAAATTTAAGTGTTATTTTATTAGTGTTTGTATTAATCTCTGCTAATAGCGACAGGACGTTTACAGAATTTAAAATATGTTGATTTAATAGTTATTGCTGTCGTTCAATAAAATTAATCAATAAAGAAATATTTATTAAAATTTGTAGTTAAGAATTTCTGGGTTCGCTTGGTGTAGTTCTATTGTATATGCTCTTTTTGAATACTTGTATTTGTCCATAATATGCTTAATTAACAAATTTGTTGTTTTGATTAAACAGATATTTTTAATTAACTAAATAAGCAATTAACAAAATTGATTGGTTAACCCTCATTTAATTTATTCGTTTTTCGGTTTGTAGTATGTGCTTTACAGATTGTCCCGTAATATTTTCCAAGTCATAAATTTTGGAGCTTCGAAATTACAAATATAAAAACGCTCAGACTAAAAATTATCCAAATAACTTGAAATCCGGAATGTAATTCTGCAAATTAGTAGAGAGTTTCGAGTGCCTATTGAAAGAAGTTCGCCGGGGTGACTAGTGCTTAAATAAAGTTTCGAGTACGAGATACCTATTGTATAAAAATAACGGAAGTATGTTGCGTATAACCAATAAAATAATCATAGAAATTGTAAGTTTTGTATTTTTAATTTTTTATACTTTTCGCAAACGTTCTATGTATCTAGATTATATTACTATTATTTTTAGATATTATTATTAGATATTTGTATTAGATTTTACGAGTTAAGGAAGAAGAAATACTAAATAAAAACAATTTTTTTTAATACATCAGACAAAACCTATGTGTAATGTAGCTACGAAGTACGAACTATCTCGATAACCTCAGCTTTCAAACAAAACCCCAAATCGAAATCAACTTATCCGTTCATATGATAAGATGCGACAGACAGCCACACACATACACATACAAGAATGTCGGTCTTAATTCTTATAACACCCTTCTTTTTCCATCGGGTTTTTTATAAGAAACGAAGGAAGAAAGACGCAACAAAGGGAACGAAGGAAAATATCGGTCATTAACATTTGTGTTACGAGTGTATATTTTGCGTCACACAAGCTGACGCAGGCTTAGAAATTACTGCGTCAGTTGGCACTGATGGAATAGTGACTGATCGTCTGGCAAAAAAACGTGAGCTCATCAGATCGTTGGGCAAAACTATTTCGAACTAAATTAGGTATATACGTAGGTCACACTATAAGTTTTGCGTAACTTAAAAAACAACATGTTATGACCAAAATATTATGTTTATTGCTTTTCAAAATAATCTCCTTTACAATTTAAATATTTTTTGACAACATTTGATTTGACAAGAGATCTGAAGGCATATTTTCTACGTGCAGATTGAACGCTATAACTGCCTCTTCGGAGTTGGTACGTAGTACTTTGGTGTGTGATAAAAAAACGATTGACAAATTATTTTGCGACGCTTTAAAAATATAACATTCGAAATTCAAATAGTTAGTCATAAAAGTGATTGCAAAATTGAATTTGTTTGTCGTTTTTCATGTCACGACGAAGAAAAGTCATGTAATATCTTCTTGTCTTATATATAAAAAATATTATGGTTCATTATTTTCGCTAAAACTTGAGGACACTTTTACCGATTTAGCTAATTTTAAATTAAAAGATAAGAAAAAAAATAAAAACTGCGAGGAAACTAGGAAAAACAACATTTTAAGTCTTCCCATACCAACGGAACGGGTGGAATGAAGTTTGCCGAGACAGCATCTTCTTAGTCTTCTTATATGTAAAATTTAATTGCTGTTTGTTAGCCTCACTAAAACTCGAGAACAGCTGGACCGATTTGGCTAATTTTGGTTATGAATTACATTTTAATATTTCACATTCATACAGAATGGGTGGAACGAAACTCATCAGGACAGATATAAAAGAACTTTTTATATTTATATTCATCTGTGTTGGACTGGTCTTCTTCGTAGAAAATACCATTTTATATCATTCATATTTTACAACAAGGCAACTCGTAAAAGACGATTAAAAGTCGAATGGGCCATTACAAACAGACCACTGGTGATATTGTGCAGTACTTTTCCGGGTAGGGATCCACTGCACTACCTTACCTGTTCTCTCCGTCATAATGAATAGGCTCTTATAGGCTACGACTCTTTAGTTGAGATTAGAAAAATTAATATCTTATACAATTTTCTTGACGGTCTACTAATTGGGCTACAAATATAATGACAAAGATTCAAGGAAGTTCTTTGAGATTGGCCGAGAAATAAAAAAAAATCTCTGTCGTAGCGTAATTATACAAGAAAATGCTTTCTAATTATAAAAAATGTTAATTTGACAACGTTTATTTGGATATATCCGTCTTTTATATATTACAAATATATAAAAGACAAATATATATTGCATTTTTTCATCAAACATCAGGTCTCAATTGACTAAATACTTTATTTTTACACAAATATTTAAAAAAAATCTTGAAATAAATAAGAAAAATATATATTGTTTTTAATCATAATAAAAATGAGAATAAAACCAATTAAAACAAAAATAGAAATTGCAGTGTGTCCATACTTAAACAAAGACAAGACTCATGGTCAGAGAACTAAAGAAATTGATTATTTTAAAGGACAATCTTAGCAATTTATAACCTCAACCATAATGAGTGATGAATATTTAAAATGAATAAATATGGGAATTTACTCATAACTACTCTAAAGAGAAATTATAACGTCTGTTTCGTTAGGTACTGGATTTTAATACAATAAATAAATATCCCAGGACAAATCACTCAATTTGAATCTCAAAGTTGGTCAGTGTAGTGGGGCGTGTACGCTAAACACTTGACAAACGAGGAGGTATAGATGTTACAGGTGTGTCGCCTTTCTGTTTCTACGATAGTGTTATGTCTAATGTACAATTTCACTTACACGTTTTGTGATCGTTAAATGTGTTTAAAATTCGTTTAACTATAAATATATACATTACTCTAATTTTCAAATTTGAATGTTATTCGAATTTTTAAGTTGCCAAAGTGTAGGTTGTATTTCGAAGCTATCTTTTGGTATAGTGACAGTACACAAAATCTGCCCCTGTGAGGATGCTTGTAGGAGGTCATTATTCAATTTACTTGTAGTTTGCTGGACAATTCAGCATCAAATGTAGTTTAATTTATTATTAACAATCATCAATTTAACAGTAAATATTTGCTCTAAAAATTGATTACAAAATATCCCACTTGAGTGACATTTGACGGAAGTGAGAAAGTAGTCCCTTTGTTAAAACAGTAAATGCATGTGGGTCTGTATGTATGCATATGTTTATTACTTTTTTGAAAATTTCTATTTTGTTGCTAATTGCGAAATTTTTTCGAAGTCACTAAACTTTAGAAGTGAACAGAGTGAACAAAAAATGTACATAATGTTTCTTTGACAAAAGTTGTTCAAAGTTTACTCAAACCTTTCAAACCTTTACTAAAAAAACACGGAGTTTTTTGACGTCACCGAACTTTGGGAGTGAACAAAGAACGTACATAATCACTCTCTAACAAAATGTACGAAAAAAGTTACCCGTGCTAGTAAAATTTAAACATAAAAAGACCTCAAACTTAGACTCAAATTCATGAAAAGTAAAAACATAAACGAATACACTATATAGTTAACAATAGCGTATAAATAAAATATACCTAATTTTTCGGATTCAGTAGCCTCATCAATTTTGCCAGCTTATTACCTATCGTAAATTGAATGGCTGAAGAAATACTTATAAAACATGCTTTTAAAATTCCAATATAATGTAACAAACAGACGCAAAACGTACGCACGAAGTAACTGATATCGGACGCATGAACCTATTCGTCATCTCGAAATAAACATCTGAAGGTAATTCGAAATAGAATCGCATAATACTCGAATGCCATCTGCCTTGGCAGGTCCTACCTGTTTGAAGCCCAAGGGATTTATATGTATCGTGTTCGACATGACTAGGAAGATCGGACTAAAACCAGCCATCGCTGCTTCTTATTAATCGCACTTATATTTTAGCTTTTCATTTAGGTCATGAATCCATGCTATTATGAATATGAACGGGTGTTGATTTGTTCTTCTTGCGTGTCGCAACGAAGCGATATCATTTTTTAATCGACTCTCTCGAATTAGAAAACCACTTCTTAAATAAAAGACGCAAGTAGCCGTTTTTATTATAGAAGGATGGAGTGTGACATAGATTACTTTTTATCTCGTAATCTAAATTGTCTTATGGGGAAAAGCACAATAATTTTAATACGCAGGTGTAGCTGCGGATAACATTTAGGCTAGTAGAAAATATGTGCTGACATATAATAATTTCATTTGCTGGTATAATAATAGTTATACGTTTTTACCACGGAAAAAAAGATTACGGGTTTCTTTTCGAATGTTCGAAATCAAACCCCTAGACTCGCAGTTGATTAGTGGCGGTAGGTAGTACACTAAACCCATGGATTAAATAAGGATAAGGCCCTAACTATTGCAGCGATATAGGTTTTTTGATAATAATATACTAATAAACAGAAATATTAGGGTATTATAATTTTCGTTTCAATTTGCTTGACTGCTTACATAAACCAATCATCTCACTCCTTTCACCCATTAAATTAAGTGAAAAAGTGGCGTACCTAATAGTTGGCAGATTCCATTTTTCAGACTGAATTTTAGAGTGATTTCTTTTAGTACTGAAATATGGATATCAAGTGACAGGTTCTAGGAAACCGTAAACTATTGTTAAATTTCTCGCAATCGGCTTCTTAATAACGCGTTGGTTAAATGGTAAATGTTATCTGTAAATGGGTTAAACATTAATAAGCGAATTAAGACCACTAAGCGAACAAAACCATTATGTTTTTAATTTCAGGGGGGTTATCATAAGCTCTTAAAAACAATATTATTTCAGTAACACTTATTGTCATCAGATAAATGCAACTTTATGATATGCAATAAAGTTGCTTTTATACGTGGACGTTTACAACATGGGAATAATACTGCTATAAGTGTTTATGGTAAAGCCACTGTTTTTATAAAAGCACATAGCTTTCGTAATTGTAATAGACGTTATAGATATTGTAAGTATTTCGATGTTCCTTCATCCCGAAAAAGAATGGAATCATACATTGTTTGTATGGTAGCAGATAAATGCAAGGCAGGAAATTCCCTTAGCTAGTTGCAGCATAGCACTCTTTTTTTTAATACCTAATTTGTTGCTAACGGCGAGGTTTTTACAACTCACCGGGCTATAATATGGCACTCTACGACCAGCACTCTTATTGGCAATGACTAATGATTAACGACTTTTTTAACCTATTCTTGTTTCTTATGACAGGGAGACTTGAACTAACATGGGGATAAATAGAAGATGACGTCTCTTTAATGGAAAATTATTTATTTATTTGCATATGTACATGTAGAGCTGTTATTAAAAAAATAAAGTTTCTAATCTATAATATAAAAATGAATCGCTAAATGTGTTCGTAAGCGCATAACTTCCGAACGACTGAACCGATTCAGCTTTTTTATTATTGTATTACTTATGATCAGGAGAAGGTTCTTACAAAAAGAAAAACCGGGAAAGTTGCAGGGAAAATGGGAAAAATAATACTTATACTATTATTTCTCATACTGAACGGGTGAAACGAAGTTCGCCGGAACAGCTAGTAGGTACTGTTATAAATTGCAGTAGCTTATTTAGTAAGTAATTATTTAGTAATAATAGTATATTTTGTGTCTTTTGGTGTGTGAATAATTCTCATATATTATAACATTGTATTGTAGCACACTGTTATAACAACGCTGTTATAAATATAATGCATGATTTTTTTTGTCTATCTTGACAAATTGACTAATGATGAGGTCGTTGACACCGATAAAATTTATGCACTTCTAGATTTTGTCTGCGGTTTTGATCGTATTTTGTTTATTAGAAAAGTTTCCTATATTACTTTTAAGACCTCTAAAAACATGATGATTGATTGAGTATATTTCGCGTGAAAGTGGTACAAACAAATTAACATTCGCATGTATAATATAAGAAGGGATTAAGGATAGCTCAAAAGCCAGAATTCGGATAATGATAAATATGGGACATTTTTGGAATTATTAGCTATCTTTCTGAAAAGGAACCATCAAAATCGGTTGGTTATTGGCCGAGTAATCACGTAACAAACATACTAAAAACAAGTCGGTCCAAAACTGAAAAATTAAGATTTTTTTTCTACGTATTTTTCCAGGAAAAAAAGTATCAGACTACTTTATGCCCAGGATAACAAGGCATAATTATACCAAGTTTCATCGTAATCGAACCGTTAGTTTTCACGTGATGCCTGAACATACAGACAGACAGAAAACATTTTTTTTAATCACATATTTGGGTTTGGTATCGATCCAGTAACACAGTGCTATTTATTTTTTCAATATTTTCAATGTACAGAATTGACCGTTCTTCAGATTGTTTATATGTATATAAATTTATGGGATAATTTTGTATTTTTAATATAGTCAAACAAGCAATTTTCCTGATATCTAAAGATACTTAAAGACTCTTGAGGTAAACCCGAATCTGGGATTTTATATTGCGTTTGTGTTGAAAACATAGTGACCAATTTAGCAAAATTCATGTTTTTATATGGCATATGACAGCCATTGACAGCGTATTGCGTGTACGCTGTCACAGTAAGAGACAACCGTGGGCCACAGACACCATATAATATGTCATAGCGTATCTCAAACGTGTGGCGGGGGTGTCAGGCCTATTTTGCAAGGCGACTGGCTACCCTACCTTCTAGACCGAAATAGAATATAATATAATGTGCGATTTCATTGCAAATCAAAAAATAAATAAAACTAAAATTAAAAGTTTTCAAAAACCCCCCGACATAACCTTAAAAAATTTAGCTGGGAAAATCTAGAAAACGTTTTGTAGTGATCGCTGTTTAAAGAATAATACATAATATCATACATACATGTCTTTATTTAACATTTTCTATAATTGATTGCACTATAAAGATTTTTTCAGTGATTTTAATCATTGTTTTTTAATTCAATGAATAAATTATTGACCCATTAAGATTAAGAAGTTACAAGTTCAAAACTCTTGTTCTTGTTAAATCACACCCACATCAAACGCCTACAAATCTATATTGTTTGTTTTATATAACACATACAAAATATTAAGTGTCTATTAACGTCTGACCTGCCCTGGTTTTGACCCAACATTGATTGACCCAAATGATTAATACTCTTCACTGGCCTTTCTGACGGATGTTAAATCTCTTTTACTATAATAGCTCACACTGGCCTATCAATCAATGATTATGACTTTGATTCGTGTCTGTTTTGAAAGGTCATCTTTATATTGGTTAAGATAAATATTTATTATTCTTTGTACATTTGCCTTCAGAGTTTTATTAAATTATTTATATCACATTATAGCTTTTAATAACATAGTTCAGTCGTTCTATTGATCTTGTAACTTTGGGAATATTATTTTAGAATTCTGGATTTGATAATAAGTTTGCTAAGTATTTTAAGTTGTGCTTTGATATTTGTGTTCGTAGTATTAGTTTGTCTATTTGCTGTAAAACATAACTCTAATAATATTCTTCTTACTCCATTATTTTATGATTTTTTTTATTTAAACGTTACATGGTCTCCTAAACTACTTTCCTTTTGGAAGCTTCTTTGGGGTTCAGATGTAAGGTCTCCTGCTATTAGTTATTAATTGCCAAACAAGTAATTCAGATTGTTTCGTGAATCCTAATTTCTCTCTTCTATTGTAGATTAATGAGACTCTCACTGTGCCTCTTCTGATTATTTATTTTAATAGCATAGGTCAACAATCTCTAATGAGGCTGTCTGTATGTGTATGGCTGTGTGTGTACGGCTTTAGGAATAGGTAACGCAGTAGATACCTTCCCGGCTAGTTGCTGCAAAGCACTCTACCACCAGTGGTCTTGTTGGAATTATCTATAAACCTATGTTCGCCTCTTGCGAGCTGCGTGGTAGGGAGACAAAATATGGTCTATTCTAAACTGCTAATACGGACCAGCACGTTTATTCTTGCCATCGTGATTTTATGCCTTTTCATGATATAGCTTATATAAAGCTATATCTCCAGCACATTTAACCCGTTCTACC
Source organism: Calephelis perditalis (assembly GCA_018236665.1). Classification (NCBI taxonomy): domain Eukaryota; kingdom Metazoa; phylum Arthropoda; class Insecta; order Lepidoptera; family Riodinidae; genus Calephelis; species Calephelis perditalis. Next base: position 4,573 of record DVZK01000203.1, on the reverse strand, counting down.
TGTTGTCGTAGTAATATGTACGAGTACATAGACTTTTAAAAAGCCGTTCTCTTTGTTTACGACGAATTTGAATTTTGACGCTCAATTTTGGGTGACGACATAGTTCCGATGTTCTCGTATGAGTACATAGACGAAAACTCACCGAAAAAGTTTTCTTAGTCTCCGTGCAACCCCTTATACAATACAGTACAAAATTATTATTTATAAAAAAAAGCTTCGGTCTCTACAGGACAAGTGGTTATAGGTTATTCAGAAACAAAAATTTAAATGATGAAAAAACAAATGTCTGGTTTCATAAGTGGCAAAAGGCGATGATGGAAAAAGCCATAAGTACGTCAAGCGCGTTGTACTGTTTCAACGCAGACAGTTATTTTAAGATCAAGGAAATATTCTATCTTACTATATCTACTGTAAAATTACAAGGTGTGCTTCGATTTATCTAGTGCTCTTCTTTTTAACTAACTTGAAAAAAAGATTTTATATGTTTGAATCTTAGTCCTTGTCTTGGTGGTCGAGCGGAGTACCCTGTAATGCAGGATATATTCCTAATACAGGAGCTTTCGCGTAATGTTTTAAATTGAAAACTTTTTTTAATAGTGCTATTTTTATTTTTTATTTTTTATCTTATATTTCTTTTTATGTGTGTTAATCTATTTCTCTATCATTACTGAACTGATTTTAAATATTCTTTTTGTATTTGAAAGAACGAACTTCCGAGGTAGTTACCAAGTCTGGATCTCATAGGATCTCAGAATCGAAGAAAATGTTCATTTTTACGTAGATGACTCACTTATATCAAATGTTTTTTTGCAGTTTTACTGCGCTAAAATTATATGTCATAAAATAATGAAAAACAGGTGGCTCTTCTCACGGTATAAGAGGATCGTCGCCTACAGACACAAATATATTATTGGCGCATTGCTATCCTTTTCTTGATATCCGAGCCTAGGTCCAACTTAGAGTATGACAGTAGCGAGAACTGACGGTAAAGCATCAGGTTTTGGTAAGACAATGGAGCCAATCCAGTCCAGTGCTAGTAGTGGTAGAATATTCTACCACTATTGGCTATAACTAGGTAAACTATTTTAAAAGATAATTCTACAAAACGGTGATAGTGCCATCAATACAACGAAATAACTTGATTATTTCTGGTTGGTGGTTTATTTTGATATCTATTTAAGTATTTATTTGTATTAGAATCGTTGACTAACACCTATAACACAAGCATATAATTCGCTTACTTTAGGGTTAGATTCAATTTGTAAGAATTGTTCAGTGATATTTATTTATTTATTTTCGTCGATTTGCTCGTTATTCCGTCCTGATCCTGACTAGATAACAATGGAACTATCTCAGAAGTACGCTGTTTTAACGAAGATATTGATTAACATTAATAAAAACAAATATAAGAATCGAACGTATAACCTCTTTCTTTTTCCGAAGGCGGTTAAAAATAAATCCTCATTTCCGCTATACATATATATCTTATTATTTTTTGTTTTGTTAGTTGTCTTCAGGAGAAGATTCATACATAAATATTTCAACACTCATAGGAAAAGTTAATGTATGTCGTCTCAGCTAATAAACAATAAAGTATAATAGCGAAGTACATTCAGGGCAGTTTTGGTGTATGCGCTATATCTGACAAGTTACAGGTATAAGTTACTAAAGAATACTCAAACAGTTCAAGGAATAATATGTTGTAAGAGACAAGAAATGCCCACCCTTGTCGTGAAGAGGACATGAGAGATAAGAGCCAATACTCACTTTTTAAAGAATCATCAAGACAGAGCAAAGTGGAGAAGGATAGAAAGGATTGCCAACTCTGATTAACGCTAGGATGATGAGACAAAAATGAGTTGGTTTTAATTGTTTAGGTATGAAGAACAAGCCAGGTAGGTTTTGTAAGACTAGAACGTTTCTTTCAATACTTTTACGAATTTGACTGCATCGAGTCGATTTTGGTCACGACCTATCATATTTTTTATTTCGTCTTTTAGTTTAGGTAAGAAAATTATGCTTTTAGTCGAGCTGATTCAGCCTTGATGTTTGAAATCCTATAAAATCACCATCTATAAGTCATAGGATTGCTTTGGGCTTAATGCCTATGCTTTGTTAATAAATCTAGACTAAAATACTGAAACGCTTCAGTTATACCTATACATAAAAGAAAATAGCATTTGCACAACTTTTTAACTTTTAAGTAGATTTGATTCGAAACTATTAATATTCAAATCTTTTTTTTATCTTCGGCAACATTTTGGTAAATGAGGTTTGCTAACTAAACTGAATGTCACGCAAAGCTATCTAGCTGTTTATAACATAAAGATTTATCTAGCTTATACATAAGAGGTATTAAACATGTTTACAGCTTAGTTCAGTGACAAAATGTATGAAGAACCAAATTATTTTTATTTGCGATTTTCTTAAAAGTTCTAGAAAAATAGTTGTGGCTTTTGATGTACTAAAGCCGCCCGATAACGGTTATGCATTAGTAACCTGTTACTCTGTATGTATATATGTGTGTAATAAAAATATATTAATATAACCACGGACAGAAGTTACATTTAAATTTTGTTGGAAATAAGTTTTGATTGATAATTAATAATACTGGATACGGTTCAGGCTTCTACTTATCCTGATATCTTTACAAGCTCTATCGTTTGACTTAAGTACTAGTTATTATGTAAGAATATTTATTCGAAGAGTCAAAGTTAGAACTTCAAAGTATTTAGTTTAATAAGATTTAGAATTTAAAAATACATTATATTTTGACCTAGCTCATGTAAAAATATGTTCCTTAGCATATCAGAAACTTATAACCCTGTTCAGCCAGGTGGTGAGAAAACTTGACCTGTTTCTAAACTAATTAGCAATTAGGACAAGGTCAATAAATACATCTAAGTAGGTAGATATTTGGCACGGGCTCGATTGATTAAATTACATTTTGAAGCTCTTATTGTTATCTAATCAAGACGTGATAAGAATTATATATCTTAATTTGTCCGCGATGGACTCCTAAACTACTTAACCGATTTTAATCAAATTTGCACACCGTGTACAGTTTGATCCAACTTGAAAGATGAGATACGCTTTACATTTTGATTTATCGCGGCAAAGTTGCGGATAAAAGCTAGTGTGGAATGTAATTTCTTTCGCTACTTTACACTTAAATAATGGCAAAGTCGTTCTAAGAATGAAATTTGACACATTTAAAGTTTATATGAGAAACAAAACTACAATAATTAGAACTACATTAAATTTACACAAAAAGGCAGGTACACACAATATAATATGCATGACACACACTACATATATCTTTTGGTTTTGATCTCAATTAGTGATAGAACTGAGAAAAGATTATTATTAAGTCTACTAAATGTCAAACACCTACACTATTGGTCTCTTTTCGACCTCCCAGCGTCTACAAAATTTGATAGTTTGAAACTTTAGATTGAATAATAAAATTTATCTTTGAATCGCTCTTGAAAAACATACAACGAATTCTTTAGATTGCGTAAGATACATCTAATTTTTCAGTTTGGCATCACTAATTCGAAATGTTAGATACGTGTTGGTGTATTATAAATATTATCGCACTAGAACATCCTTAAATGCATAAATCCACACAATAAGGAAGTGGCACTAACACAGGATTCACATTTCACAGTTTCCGTTGGCAACACCGTCACAGATTCAAACTTAACTTACCGTATCACTATCACTGGGTTCCAATCACTTCAAATTAATAAAATAAATAATTTAATGGATTATTTGGTGGGTTTGTGCTATCGGTTGAAATTAGCGCGCCCCATGAGGAGAGCGTCGGGTTTGTGGCAGCCGGGCGTGGGAGCTAGACGCCGCTCTCTTTTATAAGCTTTGAACCAGTGATTCGGGCTTGTTGCCAGCCAATACGTTGCATCTGAAGTTTAACTGTTCTTACATATTTCAAAAGTGTAATGCTTCATGCTTGGGAATTAAATAAGTACCACTAAGTAATTAGATGGTTAAGTACAAAACAGTTAATTAACAGTAAATTACATGCAATTATGTTTATGATTCTGGTAGTTGATGGTTGTCTTTTACTTGTTATTTGTTAGTTTCCACGGCCAATGACCTATCTACAGATAAATATAGGCCTTCTAAAGCTTTGTTGTAAATATATTTTTGTTAATTATTGAAAAATAACAGAGGTTGCCTGGTAACTGATCCAAAGTATCATCCTGATCTGATCCTCTTATCTTGAACATGTTATTAATAATAATCGTTAGTTTACTTGCTTGTTATTTGTTAGCTTACGTTAATAATAACATTGATAATCCTAAAATAAAAAAAAGCCGTAAACCCCGGCAACAGATATATGTAATTTTGTTATTAACCCGTTCGATCACTTCAGCTTTCAAACATAAAATCCGCATCTAAATCGGTCCAACTGTTCAAACACTGAGAGAGTTCAACTGAGAGACACACACACAGGCAGACATGTCAAACATATAACTAGGAATAAAAATAATCTTGCTGTGCATGTGTCTCGTCTCCACAGAGTAAGCAATTCTTTCATGGGCCTATGTAT
>DVZK01000202.1:0-13541 GCA_018236665.1 Calephelis perditalis | reverse complement strand
CGGATAAAATAATATCGCCGCTCGGTAAGGGAGATAGCCCTATTGGCGCTAAATAGCCCCATCTGGCAACACTGACCCTGTCTCCTTCGACTAAACGCAAGGCTTAGGTTCGATTCCCCGCGTTTTAGTGATAAATATCTGGATGTCGGCATAATATCTGGAATGTGTTTATTACATTTATTTGTATATCTGTTTAAGTATACCTATGTATTAGTTTCGTTGTCTAACACACATAAAAAAGCAAAATAAAATTTGCTTACTTTGCTTAATTTCTAAACCTAGTAGATTTGTGTGATTTGTCCAAGGATATTTATTTTTACATTTATATTTTAATTTTTAAAATAATCGGGATACTAGTAAAGATTAGTACAATGTTTAATTAAGTAAGTACGTTTTAGTAGTAAAATAATTAATGGATTATTATGAGTGAATATGTGTGATTAAAAAAAACAAATGAAGCAATTGTTAGAAATGAAACTAATTAATAAAATTGGATTTTCTGTTTAATAAATAGAGCTTTTACAAAGTTTTTTAAGAGAGCAGAAATTTATCAAAACCCTCAAGAATTTCAAAAACCCTCGAAATAAAGAAACACCTATCTTAAAAGTCTTGAATTTCCGGGAATTCCTGGGACTTTGATTGAAGGCTATCTCGTGTCCCGGGACTTTAAAATTGTGGGCAACTACCAATCCTAGCCAAGTAGGACTGGAGATATTATCTTCTCTTTATAGAACTGATGCAATAATGCAGCGCGGACAGTACTGCAAGCTTATTCTAGTTTTACATGTATACAAATGACTATAACATTAATTTGTTTATGACATAATATATAACATACCAATTAATTTGTTTAATTTTCATAATTTACAAAACAATTGATAGACCAAGAGGATGTTTACTTTTATTATCAGTCATGACTCTCCGGTTACTCTCATCAAAGAATACTTACCGTAGTACTAGCATCCAATACAAGTACTAGAGATTAGGTGAAACTAACTGTTTTTTCTCCTTCCCACAAATACTTAAATAAATAAATGTCCCTGGCTATCAATCAATCATCTTTATTTGCTTTTAGCAGGTTATACTTCTGTCCCTATGTCCCTTTGTACGCTTAGATTTTTAAAAAACTACTCAACGGATTTTGTACGGTTTTTTCAATTAATAAAGTGATTAAAGAGGAAGGTTTATATTATGTATATTTATAACCGTGCGAATATAAGCCGGGGCGGACTTCTGGTAATGGTAGGACCATTAACCAATGACCAGAAACATTTTTTCGGAATAAAAACTATCCTATGTGTTAATCCAAGTTAGGTACTCTATGTATGTGCCAAATTTCATGAAAATCGGTTCAGCAGTTATTGCGTGAAGGAGAAATAAACAAACATACAAACTTTCGCGTTAATAACATGAGTACTCAAGTAGGATTATTTTTCTATGAAATAACTTCACTGTCCAGTACCTAGCACGCCAAAATATATTTAATCGAAACTAGTTTAGCAGAAGTTACTAGTTAGCTAATTCGCCAATAACTGTTAGCAATTTAATAATAGGTAGTGGCATATAACTTTTGATATATTGCTTATACTTTGTTCACAGAATCGCAAACATATAATGATGAAAAGACAGACGTCTAGAAGTTTACGATCTCGGATTGTGGAAGAATTGTACACATATTGTGCCTTCTGGATCGCGGTATCGGCTTTGCCAGCATTGGCAATATCCTACGTTGGTATGTAACACTCAAGGAACAGTATAAAACTGGCCGCTGCACAACGAAACTCTCTCTTCGCTTTCGAAACCGTCGTTATAGGTTTTATTTGCCTACGTGTGTATTGTTTAGTTTATTTTTTTAACGGCTACGCTATGGCAGATTGTTTCTTTGTAGCATGTACCTATTTATGCTAGCCGAAGATACTAAGTCCCACAATGTAATAGGTGGCAAGCCTATCGCCAACCGGGATTTTTTGAAGATATGACATTTAATAAAGGAAATACACAACTAGTACCTCATTTTACGTGCGCGTATCACCTACCATAGAAACAGGAAATATTTAGAAGTGTATACAATATTTACTAGAACTTGCTTGACATTTTAAAGGTCCTGAAGCTCCCTAGTAATAACTTACTTAATAATCACAAATCTATCTTATCTTCTTCACTACAAAACAAAGTCGCTTGCTCTGTCCCTATGTCCCTTTGTATGCTCAAATCTTTAAAACTACGCAACTGATTTTGATGCAGTGTAATAAAGTGATTCAAGAGGAAGGTTTATACGTATATTTCATAACCGTGCGAAGCCGGGCCGGGCCGCTAGTATAATTTGAATTGCTAAATGTGTTGATAAGTGCATAACTTTCGAACGACTCAACCGATTTGGCTAATTCTTTTTTTTTTTTTGTTTTGTTAACTACTGTCAGGTACTAAGAGAAAATGTAGAATAATTGCGGAGAAAATGGGAATAACAATACTTTATTTTTCCTTAAACAAACCGAACGGGTAGAACGTACGCCGGGACAGCTAGTAAGCCAATAAACATAGTCGTCGACTATGATTACTTAATTCGGTAACACATTTTACCACGCTTATCAGCCAATAAAAACAAATTCCTATTATTAAATATTAATCAACTGTCAGTGACCCCGTTCTAGAGATAAGGTGATTAGTTCACAAATATACCTATAACCAATTTAATATAGACGCCATATACTTATACAGGTGATAGGTTAGGCCAGTGGTTCTCAATTAATGTCTCCGGATTTTGATTTAAAAATATTGAGATCAGAGCAACTATTGAGAGCATGACTTATAAATAGATCAGAGGTGTAGGTATGAAAAAGCATATTTTGGAAAAAGGTACATTCAAAACACAACACAACTTCTGCTACATTAAATTCCTCTTCGTGTGTGGCTTTCGTACGGAAAGTGTTTGTGTTTGAACTTGTTTTAAACTCCGTAAAGTGGTTCGCAAAAAAAATTAATATCTACATGTTAACGTACAGAAGACGCACCCTTTTACAAAACGCAAACGAATTTGAAACATAAAACGTCATTTACAGGATCATATTACGCTAATCGAGGTGTCTAAATAGTAATCACATACACCATAAATTACGTGAGGTGTTTTTTTAAATTTTCTGCCCCTCCACCCCTCTCTGGTGAGATTTCGCGAAATTTTATTCATACCCCTCCCCCAAACCCCAATCTCACGTGAGATTTTTCAAAATGTGGATTGTGAAGTGGCGCGAAAACAAATGACGGACTTTAGTGTAAATTCAGATTTAATTTAACTTTTTGGTATAAAACAAATATGGAGGATTGACAGTCACTAGATGTTAACGTCGAAGTACGAATGAAATTATTTTCTTTCGAACGAATTAGTGAATGATCCTGATCGTATTAAGGTTACACTTAAGTACAAACTGGATTGAATGATTGAAAAGACCCCCTCCCCCCCTTCAACACCTCACGTAATTTATGGACACCCCCTAATCGACAATAATTCAATATTTCGACTAGTGATAGATAGTCTTGCAACGACTCTACCTTATTATTATACCTACTCTACCCATAACTTTTTCAGCCATTAAGACTTTTGGTCGAGTGGCTAGCGTACACGCCTCACTACACTGACTAACCGCGAGGCTCGGGTTCGATTCCCGACAGGGGCAGGCATTTGTGCGATGAACATTTAGATGTCTGCATTTCCGGATCCGGGTGTTTATTAAATTTATTCTGCTATCTATTTAAGTATTTCTATGTATTAGTATCGTTGACTGACAACCATCACTCAAGCTCATAATTTGTTTACTTTGGGGTTAGATTCAATTTGTGTAACTTGTCCAGGGATATTCGTTTATTATGTCCAAACTCACAGTGTGGTGTTTTGTTTGTAGTCGGTACCTAAGTATTTTCGCAAGATGCCTAATATGTCTCAGGTTGGCAACGCACCGTAACATTTTGTGTAACTAGAGTCGTTTTCATCATTTACCCCACACATAGTAGTTAATAAATATTATATGTAGTGTAAGTAGGTATATAGAAATATATACTCGTATACCACATTTCCAGTCACCCTCTAGATCTGTAGCGTATTTGACGAAATACTTTTATAGTTTTCAATATATTGCAAAAAGCGAAAGCGATTGGCGTATAAAATAATGAAAGGAATTCGTGGAAAAAAGATGTATATTATGTTAACGTACACATACCTATATAAAATAGAAGTCCACCAAGCGCCTACTGAGAGCAAATTCTACTGAGCCAGATTGCAGAGTGTATACCTACTGTATAATATATTATACTAGCTGACCTGGCAGACGTTATTCTGATATTTTGAATGTGATTTTAGTGCAAAAATTGGGGTGAGTTACTTAGGGTTATGAAAAATAGATATTAGCCGATTCTTAGACCTACTGAATATGCATATAAAATTTAGTTAAAATCGGTAAAGCCGTTTCAGAGAATTACGGTAACTAACATTGTGACAGAATTTGAACAAGATCACTTAACATGTTTTGCATTTTTGCAGTTGTTCGCCTAAGTAAACACTTATGGCTAAGACTGTTGTCCAGTAGATATCCTAGCCTGGATTTCATCAAGTCATACACAATTCGGACTCTCTTGGATACCCATAGAAACCAAGGCATCATTAATGTATTACTGTGTGTGAAAGGTAAGCATTAATATATAGTATCTAATATTTAACAGCGGAAGACAGACACGTTTGACCAAGTTGTTAGTCTTATATATGCCCACGTGTGCGACCACGTATGTAAGACCTAGGTGGCTAGGTGGTGACCAATTGAATTTAAAAATATACTAGAAAAGGTTCTAAAAAAATGTGGTTTTGTTTTTTAGGTTTTAAGTGTGGGACACACCAATTATTTAAAACTAATACTACCTTTATAATTCAGAAAGCCATCATGACAATCAAGTAAAAGTAATTATCCTGACAAGTAGCAAATTCGAAAAACACAGTGGCAAATTTTTTGCGATGGTTTTGTAAAACTACTTAGTAGGTAATATGCAAGTAATATTAACATAACAAAACATGCAGGATAGCATGCAAATAATACTCCTGCATTTCCTTTTACTTAAATTCTCTATTTCTGAAAAAGGTTTAACAATGACAATGCAATGTCTTCAAATCATTAAAACTAAAGTTTATTTTCAACTTTTTCAGGACCTCTAAATGCAGATGCAGTTAGAAATACTCTGACGCAGCATGTAATAGATCGCAAAGATCAAAATGGCGAGCTAATGTTTCCTAGATTACGCCACGTGTTGGTATCATGCTGGGGAAACTACGCCTGGGACGCAAATGCGCCCTTTAGACCTGAAAGCCACTTAATAGTCGCCAGTGGAGTTTATAGAGGCCGCCCTGTTACCGACAGTAATATTCAGGTGTGTTGGAAGACTCCTTTAAAAAAAATTAATAGGTTACGTTTGACTATTTAAAAATCTTTATCTTTCACTTTTTCAGGATTATGTTAGTGACATTGTTTCAAAATATTTTCCACCTGATCAACCACCTTGGCAATATATAATTATACCTTGTGTCTCCTTAGATCCAAAATTTTATATTCTCGTCCGAGTGCACCACCTGCTTCTGACCGGGAAGAAATCCCTAAACATTGGTGATCTATTACTCATTCGACAATTATCACCTGACCAAATGGTTGAAGAAACAGAAAATTACCAGCAAAGTCCATTAGGTCAGCTGTTACTAAACTTTTCTGCTATCCCAGAGCTATACGGAAAATTAAATGAAAGCTTGTCGAATATTTGGAATGAATTTATTTCTGAGTATGATCCAATGGAGAGTCCTCATGCAATGAAAACATTACCGGGAGCTTTCCATGTAGCTGGGTTGATATTAATTTCTACAGCAAGCGCTCTAAGAGATTTATCAAAGAAAAAATCTGACGAGGGACATCAATCGACTATAACTGCAACGACATTTCTAGCAGCCGTACAGCGAGAATGTAAACGACGAAGTTTGACAGCACCAAAGGTAAATTAGTAGTTAATGGAATAGGGTTTTGGATCTTCAAATTTAAAAAATTGAGTTAAGTGAGTGTGTGAACTATTCGTCATGAATTACATAGTTGATTAACAATTTGGCGTTTAATTCAAACTTCACGAATGATGAGTGTCATTAACGCGAGTTATTCATTCACTAAATTTTGTGTATTATGTGTAAACGCAATGAAGGAATATTCAGTTTCAGTACAGTAAGGAATATTACCCTATTGCAATCAAATCATTTAAATTTCCTATAGAATCTTCCATTTGATAAAACTCAATATTCACTTCCAGATTTTGCTGGCACCGCTGATTACAGTTGATCCACGAAAATGGCCGAAGCGAATGTTTCAAACAGTTGTTACAACCACACGAACAATGTGGACGTTGCCAATGAGAATTCATGATGAACTGAGAGCTATAAAGGAATTGAGAACGAAAGGACAAGTCACACAAGTGAGCACATTTACCTGGAAATATGGAGAACTTGGACAACTTTGGGTAAAAGCTACAAAAGAAGCATGGCAGGGCTTTGTTCAAGCTTACAAGGCGCCTGCTCAGTTATGGTCTAATACCATTGGTGCAGACGATGGGAAAAAGCACATGTTGCAAACTAGCTCATTATGTGGAAGAAAGGTAAGTGAAACTCCAAATATGTGATGAAACAACCCAACATGTGTGTAGATTTGTTTTGTTTGGAATAATTTAAGGTGACTTCCTGGTCCCGTCCAGTTCCGCGGGAGGCAATCGAAAGGGCAGCTCGAGCGCTGGGTGTGTCCTCAACGGATATCGCTCTCTTTGCTGCGACAGAAGCATTACGTGCGTTCTTCGCACATGCCCAAAGGGAAACACCTGATTCTGTACTACTGACAGCTCGAGCTGCATCGGAAGACTTTCTTTTCACATTTTCTGAAGGAAACGGAAAGAGAATGAAGAAAGATCATACAGGAGGCAAGTTTTTCATAAGTTTTTCTCCTTGCCCATTTCAAATCATTTTTTCCCTTATATCTATTTAGTTTTTGTAATAACAATTTTTGTCTACTTGTGTAGATAGTTAAGTATGATATATGTGTTCCTTAGAAATTAATTGCAAAGATTGTTTTGTTTACGATAAACTGTGAATCGGGTCATCGGTAGCAGTAGGTACTTAGCTCATTGCTTCATTTGTTCGTAAATACAAACAATACATTACTGAAGTTATCCATTGATCCGAAAAAACTCACGTTATTAATAACCGGAATAAACACTTAAATATTGATTGAAAAGAAGCTAAAAACCAACAACTAAAAAACAAGTTTTTTACTTAACTCCTTATACCCTTTGAGATATTTCAGATTTGATTTTAGTTTCAACATATTTAAAATAATATATATATATCAAAATAAGAAATAGGTATTTGGGATAAGTTGGTAGAGCAATTTTCTTTGACATTTTTGTTTCATACAAAAAAAGGTGCGTGTGCGGTTCACACACGATAGAAGTGAAACTTAAGTAAATCGGCAAAAGGAATGAGATATTTGTGTCTCTTACCTGCAAAAGAATGAGATGAATATATATTTGTGTCTCTTACCTGTCGTTTTTCCTTTCCACCCGTTTTGAAATCACAAGGATTCTAAAGAAGTTTCACTTTACAAACAAATCTATATCTATAGAATCTATCTCTTAATTAATAATCTCTTCTAATAATCACAACGATTCTAAAAAAGTTTCACTTCAAAAACAAATCTAGGTACATCTATAGAATCTATCTCTTAATTAATAATCTCTTAAAAAACAATTAACGATGTCAATAGTTGTTACTGGTTTTTCAGGTATGATATGTCTATCAGTTCCTATAGGAGCAACACCTCGTCGTATATCCTCAGTAATAGATGAAGCTTGCAAGGGTCAGAGTGCCTTAGCCGCAATCTGGGCCGCCCAGGCACGATGTGGAGCTGTTACCAGAGCAGTGCCCTCTCTCTTTGCACGTCTTACACTAAACGTCTTGTCACGAAGATACGCAGTATCGTATGCAGAAATTAATGCGCCTGTGAATGCAGAGCAAAGGACCACGTTGTGGGGCCAAACTGTCGAAGAAATTTTGTATTGGAGACCACCTCAAGCTAATATTAGTAAGTTGCGTATAATTTTCACAAAATCTTGGTCTATTGGTATGCCGGTTCTATTCTGATACCGATACTAGCAAATACCTGTACCTAATAAAGGTACCTGATAAATGCAGAGGAGCTGTTGCCAATTTTCGTTTTCAGGTATTGGTAGGTAAATCTATCAAAACGGAATGAAGATAGATTGAATAAAAGTTAACGTAATATATTTTTGGAACGAAGTTCCTTATTGCGCGTTGTGAAAGGGCTAGACGGAAAAAAATCTCACGAAAAGTTGTCACGACACTTTTTGCTATAGTAAGCTATTGTAAGCTGTGCGGCGTGCGCATGTTTTTCTGAGAGAGAGAGAGAGAGAGAGAATTCCATTCATCCGGGTGTCCCTTGACACCTCTCAACTTTTTTTGTATCTTCACGCTCATATCGCCAAAGAGGTAGGTAGAAGCACAAACAGGACACTCACGACTAGCCGAAGACACTTAGTCCCACAACATGATAACGACATGACCGCAACATGAGGCTTGCCAGTCTTTCACCAACCGGGCACATATCTAATCCCGGGCTACATTATTTCTATTATAAAATTGAAAATACACGTTTTCAATTTTTTTGATTGCCCGACCTGCGATCGAACCCCTCAAGAATTCAAGCCCGTAGCCGAACCGCTAGTCCACAGAGGCGATTTAAAGTACAGGTAACGCTTTTGGTGTCGGTTTTGCTCCAAGGCCATGACTACCCTGTATTACAAGCCCTTGCTAACACATATGCTAGTCAGAGGATTTCATTCTACAGATTAGATACATGTAGTGGGCGTACCTCTTGAAGAATCTTACGTCAGGCTTAATCGAGTGTTAACTTTCAGTTTTGATTGACATCCGTGAGGTTTTAAGTATTTCGGTTCTATTCGCTCACATGCACCTTTGTTACACGTCTTAGGATTCAATTATGCTTGCGTTTTGTACACCAGTGCGTCTTCTGTAAATTATTTATTCTGTGCTAGTGTGATACAATGTAATGTTCAGCTAAACTACTGCTATCAACATGATCTAATGTTTTATTACAGGTATGTCGCTAACAGTGATTCAGTATGCTGACACCGTTCGTCTCGCTGTCATGGCGGACGCTCAACTTACACCGGCACATACCGTTCCGGCTACAAGATGGCCGGCAGCCGTTGAACAGCTCATCAACAAAATTGATCAAGAAATCACAAGAATCACTCGACAATCAGTCAGTCAGGCAGACAAGCAGACTCACAACATTCCTCAGATTATTCTCCCACGTGAATCTAGCACAGAACCTGAGGAAGATTCTGAAGAACCCATTCATGGCTCTTTAAGACCCCCAAATGTAACCGCTGTCAGTCCACCACCTAATAGAAAACGACCAGTCGAAACTAAACAATTGTAATTGGTTTTATATAGTGCAGGTGAATGTCGAATTTCTTTAGTTTCTCAAACAAGTCATGAGTAATGACTGAACTAAGTTGGTAGGGGCGCTGAAAAAGTAAGCGAGGATTAACAGTTTTCGTTTTTTTATTAAATATTCGTACTTAAAACTAGGCACAACATACTTTTGTTAGGTGCCTAGTTTTCGACGTGAGAAATTTGTACTCTTTTACTCGTCAAGTTGCAAAATTTGCCTAATAATTAATGAATAGTTATTATAATGAGTATAGTGAGTAGCTATTGTCTAAATCCTGTTATCATAACTCAGTTAGAGTTACGACCTTAAATCTCTGAATTTTTTCAAACTAAATAAGCAAACGTATTTTTGGATGGTTAAAAAAATTTTGGTTCAGGCGTAGATTGACCGCCCGCCTCCCTGTCAGGATGCTTTTTAGAGACAAGCCTGGTTTACAAAGGTCATTTGCAACAGGGCCACTGGAGGTAGAATGCTGTGAAGCAACTTGCCCGGGTAGGGATCCACCACCTTGCGTTTTACTGCCACCATGACATTGTCGTCTTCAGGTCTGGAGGATAGGGTTGCCGGTAGACTTGCACAATCGGCCTAACATCCTCGTCACATGACAGTGACGCACTTTTAACATCCACAGTGAATGTAGGCCGCAAATGTCTCTTACCATTAGGATAACCATGTGCATTTTAGTTATTTCTTGACACAAATACGGTAAAGGTAAAGGCGTCCTTTATACAGATCCTGGTAGACAGGCGGTTTTGTTCAATTGAGTGTAGTACCAACACTACAGAAAAGTCAAGAAACGAAAGCACAAATATTCGACAGTGATTTATTTACCTTATTGTTACCTAGTCAGAAAAAAATAAAAATTAAGCTCCTAAAATAATTAAATTTGAAAAATTGGATCAATTATGAGATCCTTGTTTTATATTATTTTATTTACACGACTGACCTGTAATGTGTTAAGTTACAATTTAAATAGAATAAATTATTTTTAAAATTTTGTCTTTAATTGAATTCATTATGGTAGGGGAGTCCTAGACGCTAAACTTCCAATGACTAAAGCATTATGAGGACCTGTTGGGTTGCGAAGATTAGTTCCTAAAAAAAACAGTGGCTGGGAAATACTCAAGCGCGTCTGTCATTCATAGTGTATACGCGCTATGTGTTTCTCATACCCAAGAGATATTAATCTGACTGGTAATAAGTGACCAGGGGGTCTACCATAAGCTCTTAAATCAGGAATGTTTTAATACTACATCGACTTTTCGTACCATGACGTCCCTAAACAACCTTGTTTTACGATAGTTTTACAATACTGTTAGATTGCAGTTTTGTGACGTATCATTCATTCAATTGGTACCATAACGTCAATTGTGACAGCTAGCAGTAATGTTTTTATGTCATATTTAGCGATCTTAAAAAAGTTAATATTTGATAGCGGATTTAATATTGTTTGAGAAATTGCCATCTAAAAAAAATCGAAAATAAAACATAAAATGGTTATTGTGATAAGATTTTCGTTGATAAATGCAGGAATAGACTACTAATCAAACATTAATATGTGAAAATTGACGATGACAATTTGATGCAGGCCAGTTTTCTATATGAAGGAAAAATCTTAGACTACTTGTTTAAATTGTCATTTTCTTCGTACGAGTAGTTCAGGTTGGTAGTGGTAGAACGTAGTCTGGCAAAAAAAATCATTTTTTATTCAATTCAAACAATTAGCCACCTATCACTTCGATCATCAGATCCTTGTCATCAAGTCCTCGTAATCAGAAAATATGAACAGATCTAGTTAACCTTCGATGGGTTTACCAGAAGACATTCGGTACTTCTCTTATCCTCGAGATATATCAGATCAGATGCGTTGTAGGTACCAATATTCGTCATAATTTTAACTGTGAGGTCTCAGATATGTTCATAAGTGAAATAAATACCCACAGTTAGTCGAATATCTATTTTAAATGCTTAAAAAATAGATAATAAGAGCAATGAGATCGTCACACCCATATGCGAATAGATAATTCTTAACTTCAGCGTGCAGTGTTAGTGTGTGAGGTAGCGCATGTATGAGTCAGTATCATTATAGAGATTACATAAGTATGTGTGGTAGTATTTATTTGTTCGCTGACGTTGTCGTGATGGGCGGCCATAAGCGATGTGCGTGATTCGATATCGAGGAGGCGGCTCCATGCTTCGTCTCGATATCAAAGTTACTCGATATTTGCTAATATAGATTATGCTCCAAACGACATCGTAAAACTCGAATGCATTATTTATTTTTCGGAAGCAATACGTTTTCAACCGTTAAAAAAAAGGTCGAGGTTATACGTCAAGTCCTATTTATGAAGAGAAACTTTTTTATCAAAGTAGAAGTTTTTTTTATTAATTAAAAAAATGTAAGCGTTACGCAGAGGCACAAATAGGGCACCCACGACTAACCAAAGACATTAAGTCCCACAATGTGATAAGTGGCAAGCCTACGCCAACCGGGCACATAATATCCAATGACGAGCAACATTTTTTTAAAAATGTAAAACACAAATTTTCTTTTTATTGCTCGACCCGGAGGAACCGAGGCCTCAAGCAGTGAAGTCCAACACCTGGACCGTTAGACCACAGAGGCGATTTTTAATTTATTTAAACGAAATCAGGCACTATGTGACTCTTGCTATGTGAAGTTAGTTACTGTGAGACCTATATGGTATACCTACATGCAAAATTATTTTTTTGAGATATGTCTTCAAATATATAAAGATCTATTGAAAGTCAAATCTGAACTTGATAATCTACATAATATTCTAGCTGTCCCGGTGAAATTCGTTCTACCCGTGCAGTATATATACATGATAAAGTATTGTTTCTCCCATTTTCCCTGCGACTTTCCTAGTTTTTTCTTTATAAGAACCTTCTTTTGATGATAAATAAAAAAAGAATTAACCGAATCGGTCCAATCGTTCGGAAGTTATGCGCTTACCAACACATTTAGCGATTCATTTTTATATTATTTTATAGATATATAAATGAAAGTCGTTTTAGTTACGCTATTTATAACTCAAGGACGAGTAAATCAATTTGGGTGAAAATAAACGGGGAGGTAGCTTAGAACCAGAAGGCTTACAAAGGATAGATACTTTTTCAACCATTCGACTGCAATCAAACTAATTTTTTTTTTAGTTTTCCTATACAAGCCTAAGGGGTGGAAAGAAGTTCGCCGAAACAGCTAGTTTTACATAAAAGTTTGGCTATATGATAGGCTTCATAAGGGCTTTTTATCTAATAAGACAGCGAGCAATCCATTCAGCGAACTCCTGATAAGAACAACCGCCGCATAGTATTTTAATAGATGATACCTAGTACCTACTAGTGCGTCTCTATACTATGTGTCCTAGGCTACGTGTGATAAGTTGCAAGCAATCAAAAATATGAATATGACAATAGTGAGCACTGATATAGACGAGGGCAGGCATGGTACCAATCTTGTGGAGCTGCTGCACAGCACCCTACCACCTAGTTATGATTACAAAAGGGCGATGGGGTTGACACATCTCGATGCCAAATTGCCATAGTTTATTAATAAATGAGGCTAAGCTTGTAGCGTTAGGTCGTGTAGTTTTAGAGCTTGGCTCTACTTGAGATCAGGGTCTTTACCGTGACGGCAAAGTATTTATTTGACCCTTGATGCTTACCTTGCTATAATATTTACATTGAATTGTGTATGTGTATGTTTGTCTGTAGCATCATAACTCCTGAAATAATGGTCTGATTTCGATGTGGATTTTTTGTTTAAAAGTTCTTCTTCTTCTTTCTTTAGGTTTTGGCCTTCACGTTAGTATTTAGCTGTTAATCAAGTAGAAATTTGCATCGAATTTTTATCAATTTCAATTAATTATAATTAGTCATCAGTCATATAAATCGTCAGGAAGTCATGTCAGGCTCTTGGGTAAAGCGGTGGCTCATTACACAAGCTCTGTAATGAGATTTGGC
>DVZK01000201.1:0-13602 GCA_018236665.1 Calephelis perditalis | reverse complement strand
CGATAACCTTCAATTTATTTCGAAAAAACCTAAAACAATCTTTGTAAGTCAAAGCCAATCAACCCAACACAATACCAATAATTTTGATCTTCCCTTGATGGAAGTGGTACTGGATCCGGAGGAAATATTTTATTAATACGTAAACATACCATACATTTGAAACAGCAAATAAAAGTTTAACCAGCGCTTTCATTCCTGCATCTTTGTCTTTCATTGGTCCACTCTGGTAAATGATGAAAACCATCTTCTGCAACTTCTCTTGTTTGCAACTTGATCCTTCTCTTGCTTTTTTTATTTGAAGTGCCTCATCTTTTTCCATTATAGGCCTGCCTCGTGTTCTTGGCGTAATATGTTTGAATTTTTCTTGGTCAACGCTCAGGCGATTGCTAATTTGAAATCAAGAAGTGGCATAAATATTTCCCGTACTATACATTTGTATGAAAATATTTTTCTCTTATTGCATACCGTGTCATATATGAATGATAGGAAATTTACCGCTATCTCATACAGTAGTACCATAAATGAAAGGCAAATTCGATCTACTACTGCATTTAATACCAAATATGCACACAACATTTGATGTGGCTGAAATTTGAAATCAATG
The DNA here is from genome assembly GCA_018236665.1 of Calephelis perditalis. Taxonomy (NCBI): domain Eukaryota; kingdom Metazoa; phylum Arthropoda; class Insecta; order Lepidoptera; family Riodinidae; genus Calephelis; species Calephelis perditalis. Next base: position 12,998 of record DVZK01000201.1, on the reverse strand, counting down.
AAGGTTTACTGCAGTTTTTTCAACTTTAATTTCAACTCTTCAACTTTAATTGACAGAATAAAATTCAAAGTAAAATATTCAATAAGTTTTGAAAAAAATCGATTTAAAGAAAGATCTACTCACCTCCTGGGCATTATAAAGTTCAAACTACTACAGCTTGTTTCTTTACAGTGCTACCAACAGCCCACAGTTTCTAAAAGTCAACATGTAATTTGGTTTATGGTTTCTAATGTTGACGTCACTAAAATCCTAAAGATATTTAAATTAAAAAAAAATAGGTGTGCTGATATGGAATGCGATGCAGTAAGGGGTTAAGTTAAGACAGGCTTTAAAATTGTAGTCAAAGTATCCCAGTCAGAAATAGAGTCTTCGATATTCGTATCTGTACACAGAATACCGTATTTGAGAGGTTTATGATATACAGGCTGACCGGTAATAGGTGTAAAAGCTTTTACGGGGTGAAAGCATAGATAATTTGCAGTGAGTAATATGAGGTGTACCCTATCCAAAAACCAAAACTTTTGGAGTTATTTATTTTTTTAATATTTTTTAAGAAATTCCCGATTTTGTACGAAAAATATCGATTTTTTTAAATTAGTTTTTAAAACGAAATTAATAAAATAATGTAAGATCAATAATTGTTTTATGTGATTTAACTTATAGTCGCAGCTTAGAGAGTAAAATTTTTAATTTATGTTTTTTGAAAGTCGTGATTATAAAAATAAGACTATTAATTTTAATTTTAATTAATCGTATATCAAAAATTTTATTAACGAAAAATGCGTACAAATTGCATAAATAAATTCCTGGTTAAAACATCTATCCGACAAGGTATAATAAAGTACATAAAAGTCAGCATTAATATTCTAAAAAAGTATTTCTTTTGTGGAATCTCTATTGAAATCGTTAAAAGTATTTGTTTTGTGATATCTGTAATAAATTGTTTACATCTTTTTTTCTCATCAGCTGGCGGTTCTTTTTATAGTTAAGGGTATTTTAAGGAAGCCGTGTGAATGCAATTGAGATAAAACAAATGTCAAATCAAACTTGAATAATAACTAATAAGTTAAAATAATATTTAATTTAAATGTTGCTCAAACTGACGACCACGATTTCTTATACAAGCACGAAGCCTTTTTCTTAAATCTGACCGTGTGACTCGCCCTGTAAGCTCTTCTCTTATTTTGTCAGCAGCGGCGATGATGCGTGATCTTAATTCTTCTACATTGTTTATTGGTGTTGTGTATACCAGAGATTTCATGTGGCCCCATAAATAATAATCGCAAGGTGTTAAGTCGGGACTTCTTGCGGGCCATGGCGTTGGTCCTCCTCGGCCGATCCATCGCTGAGGGAAAGTGGTATCTAACCATTGTCTCACGCCGAGACGAAAATGAGCGGGACAACCATCATGTTGGAATATCATTTGTCTTCTGGTACCTAGTGGTACATTCTCCAGATAATTATGTAAATTATTTCGAAGAAAATCTTCATATGTCTCCCCATTTAAATTGTTAGGCAAGAAGACTGGGCCTACCAAGTAAGTATGAATTAGGCCCATCCATACGTTTATTGAAAATCTTCGCTGATGTGCTCCTTCTTTAACCACATGGGGATTTTCATGGCGCGGAGCCCAATAATGGATGTTATGAAAATTTGTGATACCATCTCTATCAAACTTTGATTCGTCGGTCCATAATATTTTGGTGAGAAAATTATTATTTTCTAAGTCCGCATGCAGCATAAAACGACAGAAGTCTAATCTTCTTACAGGGTCTCCTTCCTCCAGGGCTTGGACCGGCGTATAATGGTAGGGATAGAGCCTTGCCGTGTGCACAGTGAACCACACTTTCCATTGTGTTAAACCCAGCAATCTTGCCACGGTCCTGGTCGAAGTAGTCGGGTCTCTACTAAAATGTTCTATTATTACTTCTTCTACTTCAGTATTGTAGATGTGTTGCCTGCCTGCGTCATGTCGCCTCTCTTGAACGCTGCCGGTTTCCCTAACGCGTTGATACGCCGCAGCAAAGACGCGATGACTTGGTAGACGACGATTTGGAAAACGTAGTTGATATTCTCTTCGTGCTTGTAAAGAATTTCCATCACTAAGTCCATAACAGTAGAAAATGTCAGCGTATTCTTCATTACTGTAATTCGCCATTTAAATTAATTCAAGTCGATTCAATATGGAAAAGAAATACTAAAGAAGACAACGATATCTACGTCTGCACGCAAAAGTAGTTAATTTTTAACTGTCATATTGAATTTTGTGAACTAATATTACACATTGTATTCCACAAAATATTACTCAGAATGTTTAACAATAAGGCCAATAACAATAAGCACGCACGTGTTACAACAAAAACAAAAGGGTCATAAAAGGGCCGGTCTCTACTTCTATGAATCTTAACAGTTTGATGTTTCCTGGTTTATTACTTAGTGTTTTTTATTAAAAACTAAGCGCTTAATGTACCTACTTTATTATACCTCGTCGGATAGGTGTTGAAATCAGGCACTTATTTATGCAATTTGTACGCATTTTTTATTATTAAAATTTTGATATACGATTAATTAAAACTAAAATTAATAGTCTTATTTTTTATAATCACGACTTTCAAAAAACATAAATTAAAAGTTTTACTCTCTAAGCAGCGACTATAAGTTAAATCACATAAAACAATTATTGATCTTACATTATTTTATTAATTTCGTTTTAAAAACTTATTTAAAAAAAATTAACCGATTTTTTTCGTACAAAATCGGGAATTTCTTAAAAAATATTAAAAAAATTAATAACTCCAAAAGTATTGGTTTTTGGATAGGGTACACCTTATATTATTTGACTGCAAATGAGCTATGCTTTCACCCCGTAAAAACTTTTACACCTATTACCGGTCACCCTGTAGATGTGTTTGAAAATATACCTAGTTCAGAAACAGGGCTTAAATATAAAAATAGTATAAGTTAGTACATTAATGTACATTTTGAAAATATTGTGTAGGTTGTGTTTGTATTATAGCTATATTTTCATGTAGTATAACGGTCAGGTATACCGACATTTCCTTGTCTATTATTCGGCAGCAAGGAGTATGGCTAAGAACTCACGGAGCGGTTTTCACCCGCGGTCGCAGAAATTCGGTTTTATTTCGAAACTCACGAGACCGGTAATTTGTGCGTTCACACAGTTGAAATCATCGCTCGCAAACTTGCACAATTCCACGGACTAGGGAACCACAAACAACCGCGGACGCTACGTGTGTAAAACGCGTTTTAAAATGTGCTCTTACTTTTTCCATATAAATCTAAATTCTACGGAAGTGAACGCGGCGGGCGTGGGTGAAAACCGCCCCGTGAGTTCCTAGCCTTAGACATACTGGCGATATTGACATTTGGAAATATATAAGCATTTTCCTCAAAAGTATTGTCCATATAGTAAGTTAAATTACGCTGTGTCAAATAAGCCCGGTCCTTTGTGTAAATTAAAAACAGTAGATATAAATGTGGGTATTTTTAAAAAAAATATTGTATAATCGTTAACCAGTCTTCAAATAAACATCTGTATGTGTATGGGGTTATTAGTATATCGATGTATATTAGATAGGAATGCGATTCTTGTGGTAGCTGTAGATATATGTATTTTTAAAATTTATCAGTGGTATCCTGTTTTCCCTAAAATGTTTGAGGTTTTCATAAAAAATGTGCATATAGTGCTACCAATTTTCCTGTTCGGTAAGCAACGTCGCTAGTGTGACGTCTAGTGCTTCTGATGAGAATTTCACTTAAAATACATACATTTCTTCTCCCCAAATCCCTCAGGGAGTGTCGAGTGCCAAATATTATACTTGCATACCTTTCTAGCTTTCTCTACATTCATAAATGGCTATTATAAAAACAACACAGTACAAAAATATAGTTGTGCGAATTTAAGAAATTGCCAGCAATAGTTCCGATTTTGATTACTAAACAGATAAGTGGGGGCACTATATATTTCTTTACTGCGAAAACAATGTATGTGGGATAAACACAGAAATTGTACTTAATTTTATAATATTACACAAAACATTACCTTACTTTTTGTTAAATAAAATTTTCGTTTTCTCGTAATTAAGAATGGAGCGCGGCAGACGACACCCGAAATGGGCTGCGCTCATCGGGCGAACCTTTTAAGACACCCTTTTTATGCTGCGAGCAGTTGAACGGTTAAGATGGGGCGCATTTGCTCTACTGCCTAAAGCACCATATATAAAGGGGCACATGATCGCTTAATGTCATTTTTAATAAGGCCTACTTGTAAAATTCCTTTAATTTAGCGAAAAGAAGGATTTAGATTTTAGAGTCATTTCTTTTTTCGTGTGCTCTTCAATGGTAGGTATAAAGGTGTCGTGAAAATAGCACCATGGGCGTTGCTAGTTCTAACAACGGTATTCCTTTGATGTATAGAAAACCACTTGGGTTAAAATGAAATACCAAATAAATAAATTATAGTTAACTTAAACTCCTTAGAAATACACGATTTTCATAACAAATGCTCTTAACATATACTTTTGACGCAAGTTTAGTTAACAGGACGAAATTTATAATTTCGCCGGTGTAATAGATATGTTTTGGTCGTTTTTAAAGTTTGGATATTTAAATATGTTTTGTTTGGCTGATATAATCGTAGGTATTGCCAACAGGAAAAAAATATCTTATCAGTATTAACATTATAGTAAAATAATTGTAACAAAGAATTACTCGACTATATTTTCTAAAGCGAAACCTCGGTTTATTAATAACCCGTCCATGTGGTAGGAAATATTTGTCTTTAAAATGTTGTAATATATTTTATTTGCAATAAGTCTGAAATACTAGACTAAGTTATGAATTCTAATAAACGACTGTGAATGTTATGTTTTATTTAAAATCTTATATTTATTTAGCCCTTTCAGCAGTGACGATATTGATGTCGAAAGTTATTTTCCATAGCATTAAATTAATTAGTTTTAAAGGGTAATAGCCAATAAAACCAAGGTGGTAGTGCTGTACAACTTGTCTAGGTTCACTTGAACGGTTCCACCGCCTTACATATTCCTATCGCTATAATGATAATAACGGGCGATGGGGTCATCACCCAGCCACGGCAATGAAAAAAGTGTAGTTTATAGTTCTTTTAAGCACATTCCTGTCCACTGACAGTTGTGATGATGCAGGGTGGAAATGTATTTCGTACAGTGATGTCAATGACGAAATGTAATGGATGTTTTGGTCACATATCCAGTAAGACCTTAGCAGCCAAAGTAGCTTATGCAGCTCGCGTAGCCATGGCATTCCGAACTGAAAACCAGAAGGTTGAGGAATCACATTGCAACCCTTTACAGTATTGGTTTTATGACGTCTAGTCTTAAGAGGGAAATATTTACGTGATAGAGTGTTCCAAAAGGAGAGGGAGCCAGGCAAAGTTGCGGGTTTATTGAAGCCATGAACTTGTTGCTCGCGGTTTTTACAACTTCACTGGGGATTATGGGCCGGCCCTCTGTTCAGTCCGAGCCATCATTTAAATGGATTGAACTGTTCCCTACAACGCCAGCAACAAGCGCTGTCTCCCGGGAGACCGTACCTCGACTTCGTGCTTCACTCGGAATTAGGTGCCGGCAGGAAGAATTATTCGTCGCCGACACCGAAGGGGACGGTGTAGTGTTGTGTTGGAGTTGGGAGGGAAGCTCGCGTTTTCGGATCGGGAGGATACGATAATATGTAACAGGGGGACTTCTGAATTTGTTGGGTACAGTTTTGAGTGTTCGGTACGTAGTCACACGCGGGGGTTGACGGTTCGGGTGGGGACTTGACCTTCTATTGCTTCTGCCGTCACGCCGACTGGTAGGTATTAGGCTATGGGAAGAATTGAGAAATTCCAAGACCATAAAGGTAACAATATTTATTTTCAACATTTGATCTACAATGATTTAAAAAATGTACAAATTTTTATCTTATATAGATTAACTTGGATTTAATTGTTTTTACACATGTCCCCCTTCCTTTAGTTTGGCCACTAGAGTGTCCACGTCTGGGATTATGGAACCCGCCTGCCTCACGGGAGGATCTTCAACACTGATCACTTTGATTCTAGGAGTCAAGTCTACACCCAAATCTTTGGCACTCACTTTTTTCATCGGCTTCTTCTTAGCTTTCTGTAACGAAAAATACACTTGAATTAGACAAATCGCACAATACTACATATTTTGTAACCTATGTATTTAAAAAAATAGGAAAAAGTTAAACCCGGTAAGCTTCTTTCGCCGGATCTTTTCAGTAAGTAAGGCTACGTTCCTATCCGGTGGTAGATTTTAGAATTACACAGTCGCTTTATTATTAAGCCTTTGTATGGTTTCACAGAATACATCTACTTACCAAATTTCAACAGCATAGCCCTTATAGTTGCGGAAATAAAAGGCTGTGACATACGGACGGACAGACAGCCAAACATGTTTTTAGCCTTTGGCTAAGGAACCCTTAAAAATAACCCTTACCCTTCTTCGTCTATCGCTGACGACGCTATGCCATTTGAGGACAGATGGTTTTAATCAAGAAGCTAATCTAATACAGCTATACTACTGTAGCCTTTAATAGCTATCTAGCTTCTCGATTTTGATCATGTTGAACTTGACAATGTAATTTACTTTCTTAATGTTTTACATATTTTAAAGAAAACAAGCATGGTAAACATCTTCATATTAAAATATTTTAAGATGTACCTAACAAAGTAGAAGTATTTTGTGTTGCTACAAATATTCAAAACTTAGGAGAAAAGTGGCAAAAATGGAAAAATCTTATCTTTAAGAACAACGTAATTATACCAAAGATTATTCATACCATTATATTGGGAAGAGTTGCATATCGCGGCTCGTTCAGCCTTAAATCTGCGCTGATGACTGCTGGCAGCTTGGTCTTGATGGTCTCCAACCCTCCATCAATTTCACGGGTCACTGTCAAACCTGAGTCAGTCTTTTCACCCTGAAAATATTACAAAAAAAAAACGCCAATTAATTCTATTAGTAGAGTTCGCTAGTTGGATAAAAAAATAAATTATCTTGACCTTTTTTGTAGTTATTTTCCTCGTGTTTGATTTCGTAGTTGTCTATCAATCAACCTAGAATATTTCAGCCATTCATCAAAGACGCGAGGGTCCAAATATCCAGTTATTTTTTTACAGTAAGAAGTACCTACTTTGCAAATTTCTTATAAAATCATAAAACAATATCCATAACATAGACGACGTACAGTATCGTTCCGTTGGCGGAAGGGTTAGCGTACATGCTTAACTTCACCGACCAACTACATGGCTTGGGTTCAATTTCCGACTGGGGCAGGCATGCGTGCAGTAAACATAGATATCTCTATTTCCGGGTCTATTAAATTTATACTAGTATTATTTAAACATTTGCATTGTTGGATAACGCCCATATATATTTGTTTACTTTGTTGCAAGCTTTGTTTACTTTAGGTAAAAAAACTGCTTGCAATTAGCGGGTTTTATATTCTCAAATAACTGTCTAGTTCCGCAAAATTTCTATCGGAAGTAGTTAATTTATAGGTGTTTTAGAATATTACATGCGCTATCTGTGTTATTAGTGTAATAGGGATGTAGCAATGTCATCCAGTTTTGTATCTTCGCCCTTATTCTCGCCTACATAACAATAGCGCTCGTTGTGATCGAGTTCCATTTTTGAGGGTAAGGTAGTCAGTAAACCTACTTATTTAAAAAATTATGTAGGAATTAGGAGAAAAATAAATTTACTTAATGTGTCGCCTCAGGTCGGCAACGCACCAATAACATCTTGCTTGTATTCTTTACCATGAGCAATACCATGGTTTGCTTGCTTTCCCACCTTTTGAAAAATATTTATTAACTTCATTAGGTATGACAATGGTTAACAAAAATCGACATATGGGATCAATATATAGTGGGGTAGCTTAGTGGCTTAAGTGACGTCAGCATTTATATTTTAAAAGCAGCATAAAAGTCATATAGTTAAATTACGACCTTGTATCATTTGTAGTCAGTGATAAAACACAATCATGTACCGCTAGGTTATCATAATTATCAACTTCAAACATTACATCATAATCATTTGTAAAGGAAGATATGATTTAGCTAAATTTACCTAAGATTTATCATACCTTTGAAGCGAAGGTTGCTTGTGGCCAATCCAGTATTGCTGCTGTCATTTGTGCTGTTTGATTGGAATCATCATCAATTGCCTGAAATGTTAAAGTACATAGTTAAAATGTCAAACCATTAAAACATACAACAAAAGCTGCCAAATTATATTATACAAAAACGAATGCATTTCCAACGAATTTGATTGCGAAGGCAAGTTGATGTTTTTACACATCTGTATATATTAATTAATGACAGTTATATTTATACAAAACTAGCTGTTCCCGCGAATTTCGTTCCGCCCGTTCAGTTTGTATGGGAAAAATTAAAATGTTTGTTTTTCCCAGTTTCCGCAAAATCAAACAAGATAAAAAGTATCGTTCTTGTCCTGAGCTTTTCAAAGCTACCTCCCCACCAATTTTCAGCCGCACTTGGTAGGACACATTAAAGTGAATGTATGTGTTTTCTAGACCATGAAGCAAGAGTAAGTATATGGCAATTTGCTAGCTTACATTAATATACATTATATCTTCACGCCCATATCCCCGAAGAGGTAGGCAGAGGCACAAACAAGGCACCCACGACTAGCCGAAGAAACTAAGTCCCACAATGTGATAGGTGGCAAGCCTATCGCGAACCAGGCACATTTCCAATCCCGACCAACATTTTTTTTAATTAGAAAATTGGAAAAACCCAATTTTCTTTTTGTTGGCCGACCCGGGATTCGTACCCAAGACCACATGCAGTCAAGTCCAACACTCGGACCGCTAGACCACAGAGGCGATAATGTGTTATATCTTAACATAAATGTCTATTCTCGTCAAATTCAAGTGATCGAAACTAGACGTGAGATTTATTTGTGTTATACTAATTTAAGTGAATTAAAACCGCTTTTAATTTTAATATTGTGTCATGGTGTCATTATTAAAATCACTTCGATACTTTCACACTTTATTTTCCTATTGCTGTTGCTTATGGCATACGATTACGATTTCCCCGATTATAGCATCTTCAGGTATCTATTGTACATGTATTAACATTATTGAAAAAGAAACACGTTTCTTAAAATTTACAAATATGTCTACCTAACTTAAACTATTTTACATTTTTGCCAATATTAAAAAAGGAGGAGGTTTCATGTTCGACTCTCATCTTTCATGAATGGTCGTTGATTCCTTCGTCATTTCTAAACTGCTTTTAAAATTCGTTTTTTATTTGAAAGAGCTTCCGTTCTTTGTTCTCATTGCCATAAAGTTTGGATCTGATGTAAACTAGTGCTCCTCAAATTAAACTTAAGACTCTATAACATTTCAAAACAAATTGAAAGCAAGTAAAGTAGCTAGTAGCAATAAAGAAGCCTTGTAACGAAATAGTGCGAAAATTACAGTGAAACCGAGATGGTAATGAGAGAAGGGAAAATCTTGAGGGATGGGCGGGACCGAACCCAATCGAATTACGATTGATTCGGTATTCATGTCGAGCGAGAATTGGATATCTGTATTATTGTAATTTGTAACTTACTACTATTGTATAGCTTCTGAAATTGTTTAGCATTCAGACCAATTATTCTGAAGCAATGATCTGCTGTTTGAATGATCTTAAGACACAACAATAGCATAGAACAGAAGATGTAATATGAATATTATTTTAACATCATTTTGGGCACACATTCATTAAACTCTTGGTCGATTAACCTATAAATTGTCAATTAAATAAATTTTATATGCTTAACCTTTAATCTAGACGTTTGCAGCTAAAAAATGTGATATTATATGACTTATGTCATAATAAACAAGATTGTATATTAACAATTAATAAAATTTGTTCACTTAGAACCCATTGTCGCAAACCATATAGACTATTTACAGTGTCCTCTTGGTGAACTTATACTGGTAAACGCTCACCCATTTTCAAGCTTGTTGGCTCACATAACAAAAACTTCAGTAATTTAGATATTTTAACACATAGTATAGGAATATTTAAAAAAAAATTTAGATGTGTTAAAATTAAAATGTAAGTGGAAATTGTTAAATTTTAAAAGAAATATCCATTATTGTATTATTATTAAAAACTAAGCTTAAATTCTCTCAACATTTTAGACCACTCTAAACTTATTCATGTATAGTAATTAGTGGATGTCGTCGTTACTGATACATTAATACTATATTTTAAGTAACTGTACTGTATTGAGTAATTTTGTACTGTATGCACTGTTTGCTAACCGAAATAAATAGAAAGATAATTAAAAAGTCTAATAATTAAGTAAAACAAAACATACTCCAGCCTTTTCATTAGGTAGATAAATCATCGTCAACATAAACAAAAATGATTGTATTAAAAACGACTAGTCAGATCATGATAAAAATTAAACGGTACCACCTCGGAATCATGACATATATTTCAAAAGAACTACTAAAATTGAATTGGTATAGCCGAGCAATCGCGTAACAAACATACTGTCGAATTGAACCTCCTCTTTTTTAGAGTCAGCTGTAAATGACCATACTCTGCATCAACCCTTGGCCCTACCAGCCATCATGGTTATACGGGCCAAAACGCGGGACGTACACGGGATCTGCTCCATGGCTCTCTTTCCCGTGCACTTTTTGACTCCCTGCAAGTTCTTTTTTATCTTAACCTATTGTCCCTTTGACTTTCTGACCAAGTTGCGGTCTGAGCCTTCCCAATTGGGAACGACACCACAAAAGTCACCTAAAGGGACCAAGCGTTACGAACATAGAACTAGTATAGTTTTGTACAACTGGTGCTAAAATTAAATGACCGCCTCCGGTATGCGGCGGTGAGTCTTATATAAAAGATTGCTAAGCAAGTAGTTTAATCTGGCAATTTGATTATTCTAAATTTTGAAATATTGATTATACTTGACATTTAATTTTATTTTTTGACATGTAAATTATTATTTTTTAAATTTATTTTATGTATTTCTTTATAATTTATTGTGCGTAGGTTTTTTTAGTTAGGTATGTTTTAATTTTACATTTTCTTTAAATAGGTTTAATCATTTCGACATGTAAGTATTTACCTACATACTTACTAATACGTGTGAGTATGAATATTTCATATTAATTATTTAGATTTTAGAGTATAAAATATTACTTTTTTTTATTTTTAAAGTTTTGTTAATTAATCTTGTAATCATATAACATACTGAAAGTATTTGTTGATATGAATTATGACTAAGTTGTAAGTTTATGACGTCGATAAGAGTATATTATGTACCTACATCGAATAAACTGATTTGATTTGATTTGATTTGAGAATTTTCTCATTTTAACCTTGAAATATCGCCGCACGCAGATGATGTGGCAGTGTGAAATACCGAACGTTTTTGTAAAAGAATCAACATTGTTCAGTACAAAGTTCAACTCCGGATGACCGCAAACCGGAGCGGCTTACAGTGCAGTGTGATATCCACCTTATGTTGATACATATGTGTTTATTTAAATCTATTTATAAAAAACAAGCCCTTTTTCGCGCGGTCATCGCGTCACGTCTGAACGGATGCGCCAATTCTGATAATCCTTTTTTTGTGTTTGTTATTTTCAGGAGAAGGTTCTTATGAAAAGAAAAACCAGAAAAGTTTTAAGGTAAATGACTAAAATAACACTTCAATCCATACAAATCGTTAGTAGATGTTAATATAGAGCGATACGAAGTTCGACCGATCCGAAACCGACATCGAAATCATTTCTTTGGTATTCCGTCGTCGGATCCAGACTTGGTGACAACGGGTCTATATCGGAGGTGCGCTCTATCAAATACAAAAATGTTTTTAAAATCGGTTCTGAACGTGTTACTGTTAAAATAAGATAGGCCCTGCCCTTTCTCATTTTAAACTTTCAGCTGGTCATGTGGAAATAATAACAGATGAAAGATTGTTAAAGCAGGTATACTATGCGAATGTGGATGGATGTAGGTACCCGGGGATTTATATTCCACGATTAAATCGCTCAGTGGATGGATAATATCCAAGGTTATTGTCAAGATTCTTTGAAACCGACGTGTTTGTGTGAATAGGATAATGAATGTTGAAGAAGCCAGACAGGTCTGCAAGGATTGTGAGATTTGGCACTCGATACTCTCTGCCTACCATGTAAAGGAATTGGCGTGAAGTATATATATGACAGTCTTAAATTATCATCATAAAAATAACACGACACTTTTGCGTCTTGCTCCCATATACACAATTTTAATGACAAATGTGGAAAGGATGAAAATGCAACGTCAAAAATTTGAGTAAACGGATAATATACTCGCAGCTTCCATACGAGTAAAATAAAACGGTAATGGCTTGAAGCGCCCGTATAGCTAATACAACGTCAGCGAACTCGTAATCAGCACCCGTAAGCTATTTCGTCTTGCATCCTCTGTTCGCTGAATTAATTCATCTTGGATCGTGGAATTTCAATCAAACTTTATTCCTACAGATTTGCTTACGTCTACAAGTAAGTCTTGGCAGTTATATGCATTCAATCACTTTATTAATTCACTAATATCAAATATGCTAATACCCTCGGCATTATCTAAGCGTTAATGAATGTACGAGGTTGAAATAATAATTTTCAACTTCCAACATAGGCAAATCCCATGATTTTTGAGGTGAAAACTTCTTTGTCGGCGTTGCGCGCTTTTTCGAAATAGGTAAAAACTTCTAAACTCGCGTCAGGACACGTGACCTGAAATTTCGTAAGACGAAAATTCGTAAGACGGCGCAGGGCGCTTGCGTGAATGTTTGTGTTGTCATGTTTGTGTACGAAAGCGCAATAAATGAATATTGTATTCTAACACATGAATGATAGTACTTTCATACTGATAATTAAAGCAATTCGTGCAAAATTATACC